>JADLZN010000638.1:0-163898 GCA_018155175.1 Sinocyclocheilus anophthalmus | reverse complement strand
TGTATCGTATCGTTGGCTGTGCATTGAGATGCGTATCGTATCGGCCTGAGTCAAGGGATGCACATCCCTAGTCTATATAGTCAAAAGAGCTAATAGCATTGGAAGAAAGATGTAATTTAAAAAGTAAGTGTTAGATTCACTTTTAGATAGACTGTTTATTATCTCTATGCTATTAGTCATCAATTGGGAACTGTTGAGTCAACCCCTGTGGTGTGGACTAGCAGCAGCATGCAATAAAGCAGACACAGAAAGACAGTGTACAACCAAAGCATTTTCAAGTTTATTAAGAAAGATGGGTCATATTACAGATTCAGGAAATAATAATATACAGGATGTTCTGCACATCCAGTCAATGTACTCAGAGGTCAAATATTACCCCATTTATTAAGAAATATAACAAGTAAGATGTGTGTGCTCCCGCTGTTGTATCGGTGTTCTCTATGTTGTCTATGTGTATCCATGATGTCCACATATCAAAAGGAATTTACATGTCGCCCACCACTGGTTTCCCCTGTGCTAAGCGGGTGCTAAAAAAAAGGTATGGAATTTATAGGGTGTACACTATGATTACAAGCATCTTGGACACACATGGAACGCGAGTCGGCAGTAGTTGGGACTTCTTCATGATGCTCTCTGAGATAATAGGCCAGGGGTAGACCGTGCGGTCGCACGAGCAGACTACGCGAAGGGAGATTTTCTCCGTTAGTTTAGGAGCATTGCGGTGGCTAGCATCATAAGAATGTTGATGGGTCTTGAGGCTTTCAGATTGGCTGGTGTGCTGTTCGCCTTCGGGTAAAAATTATAGCGAGGTGGTAAATTCTGTAGCCTTTGATCTAGCATGGTGTCTCACTTTAGACATGATAGCACTGAAAGAGGAGAGTCAAGAAATGAATGAAGCAGAAGAGAAAGATCGGTGTAAGAAACTTGATTTCATGACTGCAGAAAAATCCACAAAGACTTCTTCAGGAAACAGAGCTCAAGAATGTCTTAAGACTCACTTGAGAGCTCACGTTGGAGAGAAGCTGTTCACATGTGATCAGTGTGGAAAGAATTTCAGAAGTAAAGTAAACCTTTATCATCACATGAGAATTCACTCAAGAGAGAACATATTACGATCTGAAGTTTGATAATGAGCAGCAACAGGAGTATGGCTCCATTAGAAGGTTTTTCTGATGGGACTGGGCCTCGCTAATACGTCCAGGCTGGTGGGATGATAAAACCCAGCAAAGAAACAAAGATGTGCGCTATACCAGTGCGGGAGTATGCCTTTAGGAGAGAAGGGATGCGGACAGCACGGCCACGCTTCTGCATGCAAACAACCTGTCGTTGGCTTTATCTGTGAAAGAGATAATAAATCACAACTTAATCATTTATAGAGGTCACAGAGAGAGTTTGAGAGTTTTCAAAAGTGTGTCTGATGCACATTGCTTTATTAACCAATGAGAACTTGTACAACATTACTAATTGTTGTCATTTTTCATGTATTGCAGACAATTATCAAATATACATTCAAGGTGAATGTCATAATCAAATAATGTCAATAAATGTCAATGTCAGAAAAATCATTATACATTCTACATAAGTCATAATTATGAGATATTACGACTTATGAAGTTTGACTTTAATTATGACTTTAATTATACCACTATGAAAGTGGTAATTATGAGAATGACAAATCGAAATTATGAGACTAAAAAGTCAAAATTATATGGAAGCCCATTTCAGCCACATAAGAAAAATATTATTGCGTTAAAAAGTCAAAATTAGATCACACAATATTATACTTTGCTTCGCGGAATTTAGCACATAAATAAAGCAGCCTTGTGAGGGACAGAGACCTCTTAAAAAAAACAAATAAAATAAAAGAAAAAAATAAAAAAAAAACCCAACCTTGAATAAATCACATTATAAAAACATACAAAACAGTGTTTTCTCTAAAAAAAAAAAAAAACACTTTGATGAAAACAGGAAAAAGCCACACAAACACACGGCCACACAATCATGTATGATTTCAACAACAAAAAAATCACGTCAGTACACTCCACAGCTGATAAGAGCTCTAAAAAAATAACCACCAGAGAGATGCAGCTGTGTTCTGGATTCAGAGCAATTCACCATTATCTGCCAAAATGTCCTATCACCCCATTATCAGCGGAACCTGCCGCTGCAGGGTGAAATGAAGAAGATAACGATCTCAAATAAGCCCAATGGGACGTTCTGATTTGCTCGCCCGCAGGACTGAGCAAACCCAAAACTGCAGGTAGGAAAGTTGTTATGAAGTGCATAGGAATGGAAAAAACGCCTCCATTTTCATAAAAAAGAAATATTCTCAGATGGTTTAACTTTGACAGAAAATGATTAAAAAGACGCAGAAAAAGCTGCTAAACTCAACAACAGTGGGAAGTCGTAGACACAGTTGCATCTCTGCACTCTAACCCGAGAAACTGTTAAGGTGAAATTAGATATACTTAACTCCAGCCCTGCCGATTCACAACTCACAATACATCTGAGGTTTTTCCAAGAAACATGCAACTTAGTCTGCAGGCTGTTGCCAAAAACACACTCAGAATCTTGATTGTGCATATTATGTTTGAAACTGTTAAACGATCAAGTTGTGAGGATGTAAAAAAAAATTAACAAATACGTAAAGTTCATACGCTAATAAATACAATAGCTCAATGGAAAATTTCACAAGACTTGATGAAAGTGCCAGTTCCGTACAACATTGTAGCAGCTAACATAAAAGTTTTTTTAACCTTATTAACTTCATAAAACAAGTCTCAAACCACGTGTTTTAAACACAAACACTAATAAAAATCCCCAAGCTAGTATAGATCCAAAATATGAAGTAGAGCATGTCCTACCAGGGGATTAATAAAAAAGATATAATTGCAACTTTTTATTTCACAATTCTGATTTTTTTCCCCCTCCCCTTTCTGTTTATATCTTAAAATTTACAGCTCTTTTCTTGCAATTACGAGGGGGAAAAGTCAGAATTGCAAGTTAAAAAGTAAGAACTATGAGATATAAACTCACAATTGTGAGAAAAAATCTGTCACAACTTAGAACCGGGCTTACTATGAAAAAAATAGAATGAATGATGTAATTGGGTTGAATAAATATATTGTAAAAATATAAAATAAATGAAACCTATTACGTTAAAAAAAAAAAAAAAAAAAAAAAAAGATAAAAGCAAATAATTACCAGTAAATATTGACAAGTAATTCGGCAGACCTTTTTTCAGCTATTTTAAAGACTGAAATAAACTATTCAGATAATTTCTAAATGTCACAAAAACTTATTAAACAAATTTGCATTTGGATCCTCAAGTGACTGAATTGCTCTCTCTCTCTCGACATACATACATGTACAGACAGACGTACAGATCATATGATTTTGCCTTAGAATTTAGCTAAAATGATGTATGAGGCAGCATAATTAAGTCATTAATACGTGCTGCCCTGCTGTTTATGTACACAGCTCATATAGGTTTTGGAAGAGGACATGTGTTAATCTTTTCTTTCATGTTTTCTTTCTGATTTTGGTCTTGGTATAGTTACAGACTCCATTCAGACAGAACAGAGATCGTCCACCATTAAAAGAATAAAATAACAGGCATTACGCGGCTTTCACAGTCTGTAATCTTGCTATGGTTATTGTAGTGAAATACAGCTCTAAAAAGAAAAGCAGGCAATTTTGCTAGACTGCGTCAGCAGCACTAAGAATACCTTTCTAGTGTGAATCATAATTGACCTCGAGGTAAAGATGTAAACATGTTTTTGCACATGCCCTTTTTCATTTTAACTTTAACAATAAAAGGTGTCCCAATTTATAATTCATGGTAAACGGATATCCACAACCACCCAGTTTTTCACCCAAAGTGTTTTAAAAGGCCAAAGGAAAAGTACAATTCAAGAAGAATAATCTTAAGTGAAACCCTGTGAATTATCGTCACCACTTTTTTCATAATTTACTAAGGGCCAGAGGGTCTGGTTAGATGAGCTCAGCTCTTAAATACAACAATAGATCTCCATGAAAATGATAAATGATCTCTTGTGAGGAGAATTTCAAAGCTTTTTTAATTAGGAGCCCTAAATGTAGACACTTTGTGTGTCAGAATTTTAGATTATTTGAGATATTTTACTTCAGTTATGTGAATGAATATAACAGGTTACATATCTGAAATATGTTTTAAAATGTCTAAGTGGCTTTGACAACAATGTGGTATCAAGACAACTGTTTTACTACTTATCGTTATCACTAACTTACTGTGCATTATTATAATTCTAACTGATTACAAAAGTAAAACGTGTCCTCTCTGGCAGTGATGTATTGCACATCTGCAGAAAATCAGATGTAACCGTGAAGCACATATCTGTTTCATTCTTTTCAGCTCCGTCATATCCATGTCTAACCTCTACTGTAACACTGTGGTTTCCCTGCCATATGTTTTGAGTAACTCTGTGGTCGTATCATTTTAACACTACGGCAACCTTCTTGTATCACCGTAATAAAACAACAGAAGACTCTCGTTACGTCAATAGGTAGTTGGTGTTAAATTTCTCATACTGTACCTCTAGGGTGACAACAAGTCAATGGCAGCCCTGTTGTGGTATAGCGGAAAAATTCTTTAGTACCTTCATATTTGCAGAGCAACAATTCTTTAACTCACTGTTCTCTATGTCTTTGCTTTCTACAACAGCTGGAGATTTTTCTCATGACTCTTTCTACAGATTACATTAATACACCAAGTGGTGACAAGTGACTGTTTATGAGTGAGTGAGTCAATAAATCATTTATTCAAATGATTTGTTCAAAATACAGATTCATTTAGGAATGAGACAACTGTTTTTAGGACTGAGTTAATAAAATGTTCACTCATATGGTTCATTAAAAAAAAAAAAACTGATTCATTCAGGAACGGAAAAGTGTAACACTGGTTGTCTTTATGAGGGAGTTACTAAATCATTCATTCTAAACATGATTCATTCTTGTTCAGTTATGCGCTATGATTTCGGCAGTGGCTTTTGGAACTACTTTTTGTTGGCAGATTAATTTCAGACAAAATAACTGGCAATATTGTGACTAAAATGTAAATGAAAAAATATATAGAACTGTTGTCTACAATCAATATATTTCTCAAAAAAAAAAATGCTGAAAATCTGCTCACCCTCAGGCATTCCAAACTGAATTTGTTTCTTCATTGGAACAGCTTTGGAGAAATTTAGCATTACATCCCATGCTCACCAACTGATCCTCTGCAGTGAATGGGTGCCATCAGAATATGAGCATAAAACGGCCACATCAGTCCATCAATTAATATCTTGTGAATTGAAAAGCTGCATGTTGTAAAAAACAAATCCATCATTAAGACGTTTCTAACTTCAAAATGATTGCAGTCGGTCTGCTAAACTAGTAAGTTTCATTTTTTGGTGAACTATTCCTTTTTAAAATAAATGGCACTTGATGAGATTTTAACCTTGATTAATGCAGAAACACTGAGGAGAGTTTAACCTTGAAGTTTGTTGGATATGTCAAAAACCTTTTGGGGTCACTGTATAATATGTAGACTGGGTTCTACAGGATCTGCAAGAAGACTCAGACTGCGTTTTCAATCATGAAAGACTCCATAAGGATAACATTACATGACTTCAAATAAGTGGCATGGCGTCTCTGCCATAATCAGCTAAAGCTAACTTAACTCCACTTAAACCACAAACAATGCAGTGTGTCTTTTCTAAAACCACACCAAATTTGCAACCCAAAGCTTCATTGGCTCATCTTTTGCCATGTCAATATGCAAATGAACACAAAAGCCTTACCGTGCAGATGGCGAATTATGAACTTCCATGATGTCTGCTGAGAGTTCCCTTACTGGAGCTTGCTCGCGTGTCTGTCATCAAGACAATCTAACTAGTATGAAAGCTGTGTTGACTAGAGGGGTAGACTTTAGAAATATGCCAACAACCGGATTTTACGGTTATATTAGTGGATGTTGGCAGGAGACTGATATGTACAGCCCGTCTAGAGGTCATAGGACGGGGCATGGACTAGACGGCACCTTTGCAGACCAGAACGGCGTTATGTGTCAGCCTCCCGTCGTTAATTCTTCCCACTTTCAGCAAAGGACCCCCACAAATAAAGAGCCCCCCGGCGCCTCCTCTAGGTAATTGTGGTTCCTTGGCCTTGTCTTCTCCGGGCCTAATTAATACTCTGCTTCGGCTCAGCAGACAGCTTCGGACCCATGCGCTGCGTGGTCCAGCACGCTGAGCGACACTGACGCGCTCCGGGTCCGCACGCGAGGGCAACGTACCACCGACCCATGCTTATTAGAGCTCTCTGTGTCCAGGCGGCCAAGAGAAGAGCGATCGTGAGAGCGCCTCAACCACACCCCCCGGCGGTCAGGACACGCGAGTCAGAACCCGTTGTCCCAGACGGGGTCATTTCAACGCGCCGAACTACGGACCTTTTTTTGAGTGTCACACCCCGACCAGCTTGGGATTATGAGAGGCGGGGAGTGGGCCTTCGACTTTCCGAGTTGGCTGAGAGTCTGAGGGATGTTTTCCCGCCCGCACCAGCCGGTGGGGGGCCGCGGTGGTGTTGACAACCTTCAGAAGAGGGAGCAACGGTGTTCTATAGTGCTGCCTGTTTTTTTCCTCCTGGGCCAGAGAGGAGGGGTGTTCTAGGGGAGCACGGGACGAGGCCCGCGCTTGTAATTATGGATGGGAGGAATTGAAGACAATCAGGTTGTGGTCTGTGGCTTGCGGCGGACCAACGAGAGGGGGGTGGCGAACCTCGAGAGAACTGCGCATTCTGTGCTGCATATGTTTTACGATAAGTGCGATGACGCATCCGAGGTCGGCATAAGACCGAGTGCACCTTAGGACACCTCCGCTGTTTGTCATTCTAGGACAGACTGCCTTTAGGAATAAATGGTATGTACAATGGCACGAAAATATTGGGCGCACTTACAAACTTGTATGAATGTCAGTGCATATGCAATTATCAAACCTGTACGGGGGCCTGACGAGAGTGCGAAAAGGACGTGTGATCCATGCCACGCTTTTCAATCGGAGCCGTGGTTAAACAGCGCAGGGGTCCAAAAAGAGCCAGACGCACACATGGCAACGGTTTATAGGGCGGGGCAAAACACAAGAATAAATTCAGGCTAGCGTGGGAGGGCGAGGTGATCGGCAGCCACGAGTGGCCGAGGAGAGGGCGATCAGACGACGGGCGGAACGGGAGTAGAGACAAACGAGGGGCGACGCCCCGAGAGGGTGGACACACCCAGCGAAAAAACAGGAACCAAAAGGCAAAGGGCAAAAACCTGCAAACAAAAACAGGCAGGCAAGGTAAGGCAAGGCAAAACAAGGAAAACACTGAAACTCGGAAAGGGGTACAGGCTAAACAATTACTCAGCAGAGAAATGTGGTTAGAGGGGGTGTTATATAGTGAATGAGGTAATCAGAAACAGCTGTGTGCACTTGGAGGTGCCAAGGGGCAGTGTGCAAATTGTGACCAGAAATGATGACAGAGAAGTTTAGCCGGGGTGTGCTATGCACCAGTTTTGTTGCAGTGCGGGAGTCAATGTACTGGGAAGTGGTGACATCTGGTGGTGAATATAAAAGGGGAAGCCATGAACGCATTCGGGACCCAAAACCCAAATAGCATCGCAATTTATCGTTTACCGACAACATTTAACATAGCTAAATTTTTTGAAAGATATTAATATTTTCGGATTCAGCAAAGAATTACATTTATCAAAAGTGGCCAAAGTCATTTTAATGTTCTTTTGAAAGTCTTCTATTCATCAAGGAAAAATGTAAATCAAAAACAGCAGCATGTTATCATACCCATGTTTTCTTGCGCATCCAAGAGCATATTAGACTGATCAGCTGGAAGGTCATTTGGCCCTGACGACTGGGAATGATGCGAAAAGTCAGCTTTGCACAACCAGAAAATTAAATGGCATTTAACATCCAGTAATATAGGAAAAACCGCATTTCAATTATAATAATATTTCACCTTTAAACAATTTAAGTATTTTGATCAAATAGATGCACTTGGCGATCAGGCACATTGAGAACTTCTTTAAAACATGGAGAAAACATCTTACTGACCACAAACTTGTCAACGGTACGTATTACAGTATATATCATTTTTAAACCTCAAAAAACAAAATTATATGTGACTTTTTTCACCCACTGATTTATCCAGGTGGAATGACATGTAGACATTTCAAGAGATGTGGTTAAAGGTCCAAATACTTGTGGGTCCGTGTATGCGTTTTATAAAATTCCCAAAAGCTCACAAAAATGAAACATTTAAGCACTTTTAAAATGGCTAAGTTGTAGCGTCTAGCTAAAACCAATAAAAAAGCAGCTCAAGAGCTGTGGAACCTCAGGGTTGTAAAAATTGGACCTGCACTAAACATCGCCAACAAAATCAGACTAAGGCAGGGGTAGCACTAAAATAATAGGGTGATTAAAAATGAATGAATCTGACTCTTAGAACATGGGCAAACTTAAACACACTGTCACATTTGTCATTAAAGGATAGTTGCCCCCAAATGAATATTCTGTCATCATTTTCTCAACCTCAAGTTGTTCCAAACCTGAATTACTTTTTTTCTCTCTTGTGAAACACTAAAGGAGATGTCCAGAATCATTTTTTGCCCTTTTTGGTCACTATAGGCTTAAACGAAAAATAACATTGTGCATGCTGCAGAATTCATTGTTTTGTGTTCCATGAAAGAAAGAAAGTACGGGAAATGAAAGTGAGGAAATGATGACGCAATTTTCTTTTTTTTTCTTAATCAAAAAGGATACATGTTGATATATGACGACTACACCAAACAGTTTCCTAGATCATACAATACAAATGCATAGATTTGTCTCTTTTTCCACAGTTTTCCCAGCGTGCTCTTTTGACAGTCTATAAATGAGTGTGGGGAAAAAGCATGTCAGTAGTACATTAATCAGAGGACAGATCATAGCGTATTTACATTGAGCCCCGAGCATGTGTGTCAAACTGACACGGCTTGATGTTAACTGATCCGGGTCTGTGACTCTAGTGTGTATGAGTGTTTACGTGACTCAGTGTCCATTTCTACATGTGCGTCCACTCTGGCATCACCTGCCCATCTATATGAAGCAAAGATGCCTGGGAATGTATTTCTACAAGTGGAAGGAACAGCTGAGAAATCACCGCCACAGGATTAGAGCCTGTGAAGGAAACACGGTGGGTTTCCAAAAGTTCCGTGCTGATGTAAAATGGATCGATCCTTCATGTTAATCACAGTATTTACCCAACACACTCCAGTAACTATAAACACTGGCCGGCACACACAGCGAAACGGATATGTGTGATCAATCAGTGAACAACTGTGGGGGGAAAACAGGTTTGTTGATAGGTACAGCGAAGAACGGCAGTTCTATCGAGCTTCATATGGTAGAGGACTTCGATGAGGCTATTTGTCTTGCCAAATCAGTATTAGCACCTGATCCATCTCTTTCTCAAATGCTGTGATGGTTTCTTGATAATGCCTGACAGATTTGCATTACAGAATTTTATGTAGGAATATATCTTACAAGGAGAAATAAATCCATGTTTATTTAATAAATCAAGGACTGGTTTGTACAATGAAGCATTCCATCTTGCCAAAGGAAAAATTAACTGCACAGAGGTTGCTCTTTCATTGCTTATAGGAGACTTAACGAGGATTTTTTTAAAAATGTTTTTGAACATCAACAGCATAAAATCTCTTATGCTCACCAAGGCTGTAGTGTTAGAGCAAAAAAAAAAAATTTATATTGTGATATTATTGCAATTCAATATAGCTTTTCTATTTTAACATATTTCAAACATGTAATTACTTAAAGTAATTATGATTATGATTTTATTTTTTTCTTTATTTATTTTTTATTCCGGTAATACCGTTTTAGGTTCAAAATACATGTACATCTGTTCACACATTGTTCAAAGGTTTTGGTCAGAGTAGATTTTCAAAAAATGTTTTGAAAATGCTTTGCTCACGAGGCGTTTACATTTGACCCAAAATACTGTTGAGAAAAACCGTATATTGTGAAATATGGAAATTTTATAAAATAACTTTCTCTGTAGTTGAAAGTTCTTTGTTACAATAGAAAGTTCAAAACGACAAAAACTATTTGAAATAGAAATATTTGGAACATTTATTGAAGTTCACGTTTGATCAATTTAATGCGTCCTTGATGAATAAAAGTATTATTTTCTTAAAAAAAAAAAAAATATACAATACCTTTGAACAGCAGTGTCTTCATCTCTAAAAAGGGAAATTAAGGGTAAAGGAAAAAATATAATTCTTGACAAATAATTGAAATACAGAAATATTCATGTGAATAACATGGATCATTTTGTCTTAAAATAACTTTAATGTTGAGAAATGTTTGAGCTCATATTGAGATTCTATGACTTTTTGATTTTACAGACTTTCAGATGGCAGTGTGGACACTCTTTGGAAAACCTATTTGAGAGACATAACTTCAGAAGCATGTACTAAGAAGACAATACAGGAGATATTCAAAGGAACCCCTCATTTGTGAATTTTTTTTAAGGGGATACTATCGAGAACTAATACAAAACATATTCAATTCTATTTCAGCATTCTGAATGGATCCACTCACTGAGGAGCTGTACATTTAACCTCAGTGCCATAGGGATCTCCCAAGGGAAATGATTTCAAATGGGGAAATCAGAGAGCCCACCTTTCCAGGGTCCTTTATCTTCTCTTGCGCTTGTGTTTGAACAAAGCTGTCAAAGAACAGCAAAAGATGTGTAATGCATATACCCTCTGGTCCTATTAAAATGACAACAGAGAAAACGGATTGCCAAAAAATTATCTTTAATCCATCATTTGCTGGACTAAAATGATTGTCCACGGGCACAACTTGAAAAGAAAAACAGCAGACACCCTTAACTTTCAAAACAGAATGTCAATAAGATGTTAAGCACACATTAAATGCTGACAGATAATTAAATGTTTGCCTAGAACTTAAATCCATATATAATTAATTGCATTTTTAGCATTTTAGGGTATGTGTTCAAGCTCTAAAAAGCTGAAAATCAATGCTATTTACGCTGAATATTTTCTTACATTCTGTTTAATACAGTGAACTCAAAAAGTATTTGAACTCTTAAGCCACATTTAAAAACATATTTTGCGAAATGTCTATTTAAAAACCTTTTTAAAGTATTTGGCAGATCCTGTGTGACTTGGTTTTATATTGTGTATCTTATCCAGAGCAACGGTTTTCTTCCGAAAGAAAAAAAAAAGAGAGATGTCTGTTTACCTTTTCAAAATAACTTTGGCTCTTACGCTCTAAAAAAATGCTGGGTTGTTTCATCCAAATTTTGGGTCAAATATGGACTAATCCAATTGTTGGGTTAAAAAGTTAATTTAAAAATTTAACCAAAATTTAACCCAACAGTTGGGTTAGTCCATATTTGACCCAACATTGGGTTGAAACAACCCAGCATTTTTTAGAGTGTAATAACATCTTAAAAGACATTTGGCATGTGGAAAAACAAACACCATCTTTGACTTTGAGCCTGTGTTGTCAGGGGCATTTGTGTCAAATGACTAGAGCTGATGTTTTCAGCACTCATTTATCATATGTTCACCCTGGAAGCGATTCAAATTCAACTGTACTTGCTCTCGGATGGCCAGTGCTATACGGCCCAGCATCCAGTAAAAAACGGGTCAGGGCTTTCCATAGGTCACAACAAGGCAGGCAAAAACATTCCATCACCTCGGTTTTAACATAACTGCTGATGGATGTGTACAATCTGGCATTTTTTCAGATTAATGCATAGTTTCATACTTAATGCTTATAGGAGACAAATAGGACAGAGAATACATGCCACCCACATCTGTGGTTTATCTAATGGTGTAATAAGTGTATAATGCAGTTAGTTTTAAGGATATTTAGCAATGTGATTATGTCTGGAGTGGTGCTAAGGGTTTGTGATTGAAGCATTCTCTTGAATTGAGATGATTGACAACATTAACGCATTGACAAGTTTAAAGTATCTTGGGTCTGGTTCACATTAAATTGCTCTGATATTTAACTCCGTTATCAGACAGAAGTGTCCAGCTGAGATCAATAATGCTGCTGCTTTAAGGGCACACTGAGAATTTGGCCGAATTTGGACATTTTTGTGTGTACCCATGAATAATGTTTATAATTTCTCTTGGGCTCAAAATATTATGGGAAATCTACACTACAAAGGATGCAAAGAAGACCTAGATGGACGGAGTCAATGTAATGACAGCTGATGCAAAAGGAAAATAAGCAGAAGTGGGACAGACGGAGAAGCCTAAAACTGCTGCTACCATCCAAGGAAGCTGTACGAAAATAACACCTAGAGAATAAAACCTAGAGTTCATCCTGTTGTGCATTTCGTTGTAAGGATGTGTTTGGCAGTTCAGTAATTAGCTGGACTCCATGCCCTCTCAGTGTTGCAGAAGCAGAAGTGGAAATTAGGCCACCTCTGTGCATGCATATGCACTGATAATATGGTGGCAAACCAAACTTGCTGACTCTTTATTTGTTTGTGAAAAACATCTTTCCTCATCATACAGTGATGCTTTTGTCTTCCGCTAAAACCACAGAGGATTGGAAACACTTATCTATATTGTCCATGAAGCTGGCTTTTCTTCACAACAGCATGATTAAAAGCAAGCTACACCAGTGAATTGTGCAAAACCAGATGTGAACTTGTCATAATGTTGTCACTACTTGAAACAAGCACAGAAACTTGTTCTCCACTCACAAATCTTTTGACCTTTTCATTTAGAACTGTTGTGCAACCTTAAAATTCATAAACATTATAAAAGAGATTATTACGCTGTCCTATTTGATGCTTCATCAATGTAGCAACAGAAAAGAAATCATGTTGTATTCTCTGTACAATTGCATATTTTAGCTTAAGAGATCCTCCCTCCTACATTCCTTGGCTCTGAAACAGAGAAAAGCAGCATGATAGAGAGAAAGATGTGTGAGAGTGCAGTATCATGCCATTTGAGCCAGGTACTGTAGGATTTATCACCCATGTGGTGACCACATGTCTACCTTTCAGAGGAGGACACTTGATTGATGTTTGTTCACTCAGTCTGAAGGCTTTATCTGCTTCGGCAGCTTTCTTCATTCCATAAAACAGGTGAAAAAATGACCTAAAAGCACATGGGTGAACTGGAATATACTCAAGATAACCGGGTGTGACTGTTTGAGGGTTTAGTTTTTCGTTATTTATTAGTAGTGCTGTCAAGACAATACACTTATTATTTATCAAACTAATTAAATGAATGTAATGTAATTAAAAATAGCCAAATGCATTGCCATTAATAATAATAATCAATTTACTGTACGCCTATATGCTGATAAAAGTCCAATAATTAATAATTAATCCAATACATTATAAAAAGTGGTTACGGATGGATGCATGGATGGATGGATGAATGTATAGATGGATGATAGATTGAAAGATGAATACATGGATGATGATGACGGTTGGATAGATGGGTGCATGGATGGATGGAAGATGTATATATTGACGGATGGATAGATGGATACATGGATGGATGAATGAATAGATTGACGGATGGAGAGATGGATGCATGGATTGATGATAGATTGATGGATGGATTCATGGATAGAGTGATGGATGCATGGATCAATGATAGATTTATGGATGGATAGATAGATATAGATGCAT
This sequence comes from Sinocyclocheilus anophthalmus, assembly GCA_018155175.1. Classification (NCBI taxonomy): domain Eukaryota; kingdom Metazoa; phylum Chordata; class Actinopteri; order Cypriniformes; family Cyprinidae; genus Sinocyclocheilus; species Sinocyclocheilus anophthalmus. The sequence goes on along the minus strand of JADLZN010000638.1, from coordinate 150,143 downwards.
GGATGGACGGATGATGGATAGATTGACGAATGGATAGATGGATGAATGGATGATGGATAGACTGACGGATGGATAGATGGGTGCATGGATGGATGCAAGATGGATTAATTGAGGATGGAATATAGAGGGATACATGGATGGATGGAGGGATGGATGGATGAATGAATAGATTGACGCATGGATAGATGGATGCATAGATTGATGGATGGATTCATGGATAGAGTGATGGATGCATGGATCAATGATAGATTTATGGATGGATAGAGGATGCAGGATCATGATAGATTTATGGATGGTAGAATAGCTATAGTATTGTAATGGTGGACGGGAAGAGAGATAGATGGATGAATGAAATTAGCTGGAAGCTGGCTGAATGGAGATGGCGAGTATGACGGATGATAAGCTGCATGGATGATGCTAGATTTATGATGAATGCATGCATAGGGATGGATGGAGAGATGGATGCATGGATTGATGATAGATTGATGGATGGATAGATGCATGGATGATGGATAGATGGAAAGATGAATGCATGGATGGATGGCCGATAGCGAATGGGATAGATGGTGATGTGGACCGATTGCAGATACATAGAGGGATGCATGATAGATTGGGGAAAACTGATGGATGGATGCATGAATGGATGGATAGATTGACGGATGATAGATGGATGCATGAATTGATGATAGATTGATTATTTTTTTAAATATTATTTCTTTGTTTTTGAATTTGACTTTAAAGGTTCGATATTGTACACCTTTCTGGAGTTTTAATTTAGGTTTTAATGTCCTTAAGAATATATATTTGCGGAATAAGTACCAAAAACCATCTCAATATAATTTACAGCTCCTCTCTCAGGAGCTCTACAAAGAACAGGTCGATTTTGGCCTGTCTAAATAATATTCATGAGCCTCTCTTCTGATTGACTGTTGTGTTCTGAGGTGGACGCCCGGCCAGGCCAACCACAGGTAACTAGGGTCAGCCGACGTCATAGTGCTAGCTGGAGGCAGCAAAACAAATGGGAAACTGGAGGTGGCCTATTCAAACCAGCGCAGTTTCGGCTACATAAGGAGCTTAAAATATAATATTGTTGTGATGTTGGGTGTCAGAATCGACATAATACAGCCTCAAATTAGTAATTTGATTGCATATCTGCTGCCACTGCTAGACAAAAACCGACGACAGCTGTGGTTAAACGCGATAAAAACGAGCAGACTGGACAGAAACGAACGTCAAAAATGCTCGCGTTTGCAGCGCAAAATTCTTGTCAGAAAAGGTTAAATAAAGTATTGTATTTTGTTGTTACGATTGCGTGTACGGTCGCGTGGGGTCTAGCAGTAGTTCCTCTGCATACGTGTGGGTGTAGGCGCTAGTGGATGGCATCGGCTAGACTCCTGTCCGTGTATTGAAATAAGTCTGTGGCATGTGGGTTAAAACAACTGTGGATATTGTGGCTGGAACAATAATGGAGCTGTAAAAATAGTTGCCTACTGAAATTTAAATGTATATGCATCTTCATCATGACTAGATAGGGAACACTGGGCGTTTTTCGTGTTAATATAGATTATGTTACCACGTTAGATGTGCTCCACAGCATTAGTTAGCAACCGTTAAATATCTGTCAGAGGCCCGTCCATGACCTTTGGAGGTGAGAGGATAACGGTTACAGGTCGGCTAACGACTGGTTCGTCGGTTAAAGTTAACATTTTCAACAGTTTCCGGTTTCTTGCTCGAAAAAGCCCGCGGTATGGAAGCGAGGTTGTCTGGGGGGTTGGCAAAGGAAGCAGTGGGACGGTGGGCGGTGTGGGGGGTGGTGACTGAAGGCGGATGTGTAGTTTGATGTCAGTACTTTTACGGCGACGTCAAACGGTTCGTGAAAATTAGAATAAAACTTTAAGAAGGTGCTGTGAGCCGAATTGACTGTTGGACACATGACTGTTTTTTGACGCAACATATGTGATACAGCTAGGATAGCCCATAGACCTCAGTAATCGTGCAAAAGAAAAAAAAAGCAGGACTCTTCGTTTGACAATTGCGAGGGGGAACTTTACGTGTACCAAGACAGATATATGCAATTGACCTTGATAAAGAATAATAATAATAATGAACTTTCTTTTATATAGCACCTTTAAAAGCAGCTTTTCAAAGTTGATTAATTACTCATTAATCAGTTGAACGGCTATCATTGTGCCAGGAAAAACATGCAACATCTACAGTACATGCATCTTAGTGGTAACTGCCAGAGGAACTCTGTTTAGTGCTGAATTTCAGTGCCAACACATTTCAGTGTGGATTATTTCCAGGGCTGAGACATCACAGCACTGATGAGGCAGGAAATTGGACTGTAGTGCAGCATGGTGCAATGACCACAGACTCCCGCAGGACATTACAGGTGGAGTGACATCATCCATACAAATAGCCGGCAGAAAAGCATACCTACTGGCCGATCCGTGGAGGAACAAGTGTCTCGTCTGTCCTGCTGAAGCAGCTGGAGGATCTTTGTCTCTTCTCTGACACTCTCCTCTCACTGCTCCATCGCTCCCCTGCTTTATAGGACGGTCATAAGTTTCATTATTACACAGACGTTTATCATAGTCCCTCCCATGTACTGCAAAAAATAAATGTCAGAGCAGCAGAGGTTGTGACCTGGACAAAATTTTTATTTTTTTTTGAAGGAGGGCCGAATTTACGGCACAATGCATCACATTCTGTGTATCTGTTCCTCGCTCTCTTTTCCTCTTCTCCGCTTGAACCCACATAGAAACTCTCACATACTTTCTCACTCAAAGGCCACCAGACTGGCAGATGTTTCGATATGACTGAAGAAGCAGTTCAGATAAACCTGACAAACCATTTGGTCGGCTTCTCGATGTCAACACAAAGCTGGGGATTCCACTGGGTTAAAAATATATATATATTACGTAACTTTTATTGTTCACTCAGTGTCACAAAGTTAATTATTATTTGTGCATGTGTGTGATTGGAAAGCACACAGTGAATTCTGTTGGGTTTATTGTACAAGCAGAAGTGTATAAGTTCTGTTTGATGTCTTTAATGATAGATTGACTTAATGGCTGAATATTAAGGGTTGTAAACTGAGTTATTTGATTAAATGCTTACATGTGTAGCACTTAGAAATGTAGAGCAAATCTAAAAGTATTGTGGGTATAAACATGCCTTTATATGCAGCACTGCCATTGTGCATTTGAATAAGATAGGAAAGTCCCAGCAATTTCAGGTGACACACACTCTTTTTATATGCGCCGCTTATCAAGGATCATCATCACTCAAGCGTTTGGCATCACAAACATCTGATTGTGAAAGCAATCTTGTGCATAAACATGTGATTTCATTATTACTTGCCATGTGAAAATTTACAGGCATCTACTGTAAAAAAAATTCCGTAAAATTTACGGTAAAAAAACCGGCAGCTGTGGTTGCCGGAATTTTACAGTAAAAAACACGGTAGAGACATTTTAGGTTTTAACTTACATTTTAACTTAAAATGTTCAAATTTAAGTTTAACTTAAATTTACAGTTAAATACCGTAATTTTATTAACTGATGTAATGTTAATATACCAACATTTTGAAGTGTTAATATCTGTTTTGAACTATTGTAATGCACTGATAACCATCAAAAACTGTTGGTGATGAGAAAGTCACATGATGAACTTAAGCCCATCAAAAGCAGCTTTTAAATAATAACATATATAGAAGATGCACAGTGTCATTCACACAAACACTAAACACCATCATGGTAACACACATGAAACTGAAATAATGCAATAAACATTCATTTAACAACAATTAGGTGTAACACAAAACCCTAATATACAAAAGTGATAAGAAAAAACTAAGAAGAAACAGTTATTTCAACAAAAAAAACATCAAATTTGAAATGTAACGCAGGGAATTCTGGGAATGTCAATTTACGGTTATTCACTGTAAATTATACGGTATTTTTCACTTCCAAATATGGTATACTACCGTAAAATTAATGTCCTATACATGTAATGTCCAATACAGTTTTATATAGTAGGGGAATTTACCGTTAACTATTTAACCGGTTTTTACTGTAGCATTTTTACAGTCTTTTACCGTTAAATTCACGGTCATTTTTACAGTGTACATTTTAAATGAGAAAAAGGTTCATTCAAAAGTCTGGAGTCGGTAAGATTTTTTTTTTAAAGATTAATATTGTTATTTGGCAATCATGGATTAAACTGATCAAAAGTGATGTTACGAATACTTTTTTATTTCAAAAAAGAATCCTCACAAAAATGTTTGATGGTTTCTAAGAAATATTAAGCAGCACAACTGATTTCAACATTAATAAGAAATGTTTTCTGAGCTGTAAATCAGCATATTAGAATGATTTCCTGAAGGATCATGTGACACTATCCTGGAGTATTGCTGCGAACTTCAGGCTTTGCAACATATAATAAAATTATATTTTAAAATACAATTCACCCAAAAATGCTTATTTAAAGAGTAAAAATATGTTCATATTACAGAGCTTTTACTTATTTTTAATCACATAATGCGTCTTGGGTTAGCATTAAGAGCTTCCCTGTAAAGATGTAAGAATATAAAAATCTTAACTGAGCTATGAATTACACTTTAAAAAACATATAAAAATAGAAAAACACTATTTTAAATTGAATAATATTTCACAATTTAACTCTATTTTTGATCAAATAAATGCAGCTTCGGTGAGAATAAGAGACCTCTATCAAAAAAACATAAAAATAATACTGCCCATACAGTAGTGCTGTCTGTTTGCCTGACAAGTAACAAGGTAAAGAAGTTTTCTCAACAAGCCTCAACTTTTAAAGGACATTCCCTGTCTCTCGGATCAATGGCGGGGACAATCTGTGCTTATGTGCTGGTTAATGGAGGTGATTTCAGAGGTTATTTCTATTTCAGAGGTGGAACACTTCAGCCCGCAGCGCGTGTCAGAGAGAGTCCTGTTTCATCTGCTGCGGCACCCGAGCGTTAACCAAGAAGTGAAGTTTGACCCCACCAACCGACTCAGTCCTGACCACTACCTGTACACGCGGAACCACCCTGTGGATTACTTCATTCTGCTGCTGCAGGTGCCACACTGTGTCTGACAGATGTGTGCATGTCAACGCTTTATAAGCACTGGTGTAAATAATAGTGGTCATAAATATACAATATCTGAATGTGATATTATTATTACTTGTAGTAGTATTTTAATGTTAAAATATTAACAGTTAAAATTATATTTTAAGCATATTTCAATATTTGATCATTTAACATTGATAGTTTAATAAGCAAAACTATATAAGATTGTTATTATGAATCTATCGAAGTGTTAATAGGGTTTTGATAATATAGTTTTTAGTCTCTTCATTTTTAATATTCCATTTAAATATATTTCAATATTTGATCATTTAACATTGATAGTTTAATAATAATAATAAATATCATTTAATTTGCCAATTTAATATCGGCTCGTTGATGCCCAATAAATGAATTGTTTGTTATTATTAATCATCGACGGTTTTAATGTGTTATTGATAATATAGTTTGTAGTCTCTTCATTATTAAAATCTTTTCATTTCAATATCTGTTCATTTAGCATTGTTAGTTTCTTGTCATTTTAATTAATAGGTTCATTTATATAACTTAATTATTGTTATGAATAATATTATTTTAACAATTAAATCATATTTAAATATAAAGAAATAATTTAACTGCTATTATTGGTTGTTTTGATAGTTATTATATTGAGTTTTTTTTTATAATTATGAGAAGTAGCAGTACTAATCGTAGTATTATTTATTTTTTTTTATTATTCAATATAATCTAATAAATACTAAAATGTATTATTACAAATATTTTAAGTATATTCAATATTTTGATCGTTAATATTGCTAATTTAAATATGAACTATATTCACTATTAAAATTTAACAATTAAAATTAATATTTAAAAACATAAATATTTGTTTTAGTTGTGTTTTGAAATTGACGTTAGGAGACTGTCATATTAGTAGGTCGTATTGGTAGTATACCAGCTATTACAAGTGACACATTTAAAAAAATATGTATTTAAATGTTCAATCTTTTGATGACAACATTGATAATCAACTTTTTTATTATTTTTATTTTAACAAGTTATATTTTAAATATTTATAACATTGATTACTTATTTGATAATTACATATATACTATATATATATATAATTATTCAAAAAAATATTAATACATATATCTATAATTCAAATTTATTGGAATGTATGTTTTGAATTATAAAATAAAATGTGTGTATTTCTTAGAATTTTTGGGGATGTTTCAATCATGTGTGTGTGTGTAGGGCCGTGTGGAGGTGGAGATCGGGAAAGAGGGTTTGAAGTTTGAGAACGGCGCGTTCACCTACTACGGTGTTTCAGCGCTCACAGCTCCCTCCTCAGGTTTGTCCCGGCAATATGGGATTTTTATGGTAATCCCAGATCCAATCCAAATGCACCATTCTAATCCAAATTTGACTCATGAATGTTGGCTTAAAATGCACGATAGTCAAAAACATTCCTGTTTACAGTCAGTTTTGGTTGTACACTGGAGTGCAACAACCAAAAACCGGCTGATATTATCTGCAAGCCTTGTGTGTTTTGAAAGCAAAGGGAGTATATGGGACTATTGTTTAGATGTTGATGTTCAGCTGACCACTCACGCCACAGACTCTTGAGTTTTCTGTCCTGACTGAAAGTAAAATGCAGCATGAAGTGATAAGTTTGCATCCAAAGAGATTTTACTGTGGGCAGAGCTACCCGACGCAACACGACAAACATACAATCCAAACACGTGGATGGAATCATTTTATGTGGTAGCAGTTGTTTAAACTCAGATAAACATCTGAGAAAGTGATAAGATTTATCACTTGTTGTTTTATTGCGTAAGGCCTTATTGGGATCACAGTGTTATTGCTGTGAATGATGGCAGTCTGTGTTCTGGTATATTGACCGTGATGTTTGTTTGTGTGATCAGTCCATCAGTCTCCGGTGTCCACGCAGCGTCAGGCCCCCAGAGACCCCTTTGATCTGGGAGACGCCACCAGCCCGTCCAGCTACTGTCCCGACTACACAGTACGAGCCCTCACAGACCTGCAGCTCATCAAGGTGAGCGCAGAACAACACACGCAGCTTGTGGTTATTCTTGTGTTATTCCCCACACTTTTTGCCATGACTGTTGCAATACATATTTATTCGTATTTGATCATGAATCATTGCTTATGCTTCAAAATTTACTTTTTTTTTCCTGGTCTTATTGTGCATGATTCCTCAATGCATGTTTTGGTTGTTGTTTTTAATAAAACGGATATATTTATATATATATGTATATATTTTCTTTTCTTTACATAATTTAACATTTTAAACAGATACATTAAATTTATTATTCTTGAGTTTTACGTAAGATATTTGTTTATATTGTATTTTTATTTAACTTTAAAAATATTTCTATGTATTTAAATAGTTTAGCGTTAATATTATGTTTTTATAAGTATTCGACATTTTTCCAAATATATTTTCTAAATCTTTCAAATACTTTATTTTTTTTATTATTGTACATTTAACTATTTTTATTATTATTAGTTATTATTATTTTAACTTTAAAAATATATTAAATCAAATTATTTAAATATGTATTGTTATTATGTAACATTTAAAATATGTTTTATTATTATATTTTGACATTTAAAGTATTTTACATATCTTAAATATTTATTATTATTATGAATTTGTCAACATTTAAAAAAGGTATTTTTAATTATATTTATATTAATTAATATCTTTACATTTACATTATATTTAAACTACTGAAAAAATATAGAAATTGAGCAAATAGTATAAATTAGCTTTTTTTAATAGATAGTTTTTTCGAGACCTATAATCAGTCAACAGTTTTATATTGTACTGTTATTTTTTTTATCTGATTTATGCAATTGTAGTTAATTTCCCTCATGAAAGATTAAAGTGCACAGTGTTGTATCTTTGTCTTTTTTGTGTGAATTTGTTTATGTTGTGATGCATCTTTATTTTGGAACTTGTTATTGAAGATTTTTTCTAAAAATGATGGACTTTTTCGTCACACATCAATAATGTACTTGTGTGACCTTCAGTAAAGGTCGGCTTAGTGTTTTCTGCTGTTAAAATGGGCCCGTGTCCCACAGGTGACCCGTCTGCAGTACCTCAATGCCGTGATGGCGTCGCGGGTGGCCCAGAGCCCCGAGCCGCCTGAAATCAAGATCCTGCCCAACAGTCAAACCAAACTCCTGAACGAGAAAAACACCAGTCAAGGTACATCGCATGAACACACCGGCACACATGCATGACTCCGAGTACATAACAGAGCATTTTGTGCAACTCTTTGTGCGTATTTTCTTCTTCCCGTGTTTGGAATGTTGTGGAGTCTAAACATGCAGGAACAGGTCGACCGGGAATGTCTCTGAATCTTCATCTCTCGCTTCTGCTGAACTAAGACTGTGTTCTCTTTCTGTGTCTTTTTCTCTCCTTCCCTTCATTTTCTCCCTCTCTTTATCTCCATTAGACTTTCAGCTCCACTTTTCATTCTTTGACGCAATTGACAACTACTGTTAGTGTGCTTTGCATGAGGTAAATGCAAGTGATGAGCATGGTATGTTCCGTTTGAAACATGTATCCCATCAGCACATCGAAGCATCAGAGCGCCACCAGGTGGTTGGTATGATACATCAGTGCATGTTAATGATTACATTTGAATGCATCACTGACCTGAGCTCAAGTCAGTGTTTTTCACTCCTAATTTTTTTTATGCCACTGTTTTGCAAAGTAACCCTCTTCTATATTAATGCTGTCTGTTGGCACCTCCACATTAAACTCTGACAGGATATAAATGTCCAGGTAGGTCTATCAAATTGCTAACTAATTACAAATGTTTATATTTTATTTGTATTTATTTATTTGTTTGTTTGAAATTAATTCCGATTAAATAATATTTTTATATAATAATAGAATAGTCGGATATTCCAATATATGTTATAATCCCTATATCATCATATTTATTTAATTTATTTATTTTCATTCAATAGTAAATGGGTGAATCTCACAAAGGAGCATGTCCACACGTCATATTTCCCCCAATCAAAGATATAAATAAGAAATACTATTCTGTGCATTAATTGCCATTCTCATTACTGTAAAAACCATTATCTACATGGTCAAAGGCGAAAAAGGGTTTAAGCATAAAACAATAAGTGTAATACTGCTTTAAAATTCTGTTTAATTTCGCCTCCCTCCCCCCCAAATTCTTTTTTTTATAAGTTTTCTGTTTAATTTAATTGCAATTTTGTTTTTGTTTTTCTGAGCAAAAAATAAATATCATACATTTTCCCCTGATTTACAGAAGAGAGCCACTAAAATGTCATTCAGTGTAACAATCTTGTCAGGCATATTTACAACAAAAATCAGTTTATGACGGATTAAAGACTAATTACTTTCACCCCAAATGCTAATTAGTTGTAATTTTACATTCTTAAAATTTGCCACTATCCTAGGTTTTCCCCATTTGTCAGTAAGAATTTTTACTAATTTAAAACACAACAAATTGAATGTGCTCCCTTATTCTTTTATATATTTTAACATGTACAAGTCAGAATAAGCATGTTGTTTGAATTTTTACATAAATATTGTGTTACACTGAATGACAATGTAACATTATTTCAACCAAATTTTGACATTTTATTCTCCAAAAACTTATTTGAAACCTTAAAAGTAGACACTTTACTTACATTTAATGTGTTTTCTATGGACATAAAATCACTTTTGTAAATTAATTTTGATGCGGACATCTTAACGTCTTTCACCCACACATCTTTACATTGTAAATATGTATACTCATATTATATGGTTGTGCCCATCCTAAAAACTTTACTGTTTTTTGGTTTTTATTTACCCTTAAGCAGTAACTTGACTTCCTTACTGAATGAGAATCGAATAGATTGAAATGAGGGGAAAAAGACAAATATTTCAAAAGGAAAAATAATGCACGTATTAACCAATGGTTTAACTTGAAAGATAGAAAGAAAGGCTCCATATCAATATATATTAAAACTGAGTTTATAAAAGTTTATTTTTTAGTTTGTAATTATTATAAATTAAGTATAAAATACTTGATATACGTGGGGTTACGGAAAGTATTCAGAAACCCCCTTACATTTTTCACGTGGGTCTTTTGTTATATTGCAGCCATTTGCTAAATCATTTAAGTTTTTTTTTTCCTCATTAATGTACACAAGCACCCCATATTGACAGAAAAAAAAAAAACAGAATTGACATTTTTGCAGATTTATTAAAAAAAAAAACTGAAATATCACATGGTCCAAGTATTCAGACCCTTTGCTCAGTATTTAGTAGAAGCACATTTTGATCTAATACAGCCATGAGTTTTTTTTTGGGAAAGATGCAACAAGTTTTTTCACACCTGGATTTGGGGATCCTCTGCCATTCCTCCTTGTAGATCCTTTCCAGTTCTGTCAGGTTGGATGGTAACCGTTGGTGGACAGCCATTTTTAGGTCTCTCCAGAGATGCTCAATTGGGTTTATGTCAGGGCTCTGGCTTGGCCATTCAAGAACAGTCACAGAGTTTTTGTGAAGCAACTCCTTCGTTATTTTAGGTGTGTGCTTAGGGTTATTGTCTTGTTGGAAGGTAATCCTTCGGCCCAGTCTGAGTTCCTGAGCACTCTGGAGAAGGTTTTTTTCCAGGATATCCCTGTACTTGGCCGCTTCATCTTTCCCTCGATTGCAACCATCGTTCTGTCCCTGCAGCTGAAAAAACCCCCACAGCATGATGCTGCCACCACCATGTTTCACTGTTGGGACTGTATTGGACAGGTTATGAGCAGTGCCTGGTTTTCTCCACACCTCCCGCTTAGAATTAGGCCAAAAATTCTATCTTGGTCTCATCAGACCACATAATCTTATTTCTCACCATCTTGGAGTCCTCCATGCGGGGCTTTCATGTGTCTTGCACTGAGGAAAGGCTTCCATCGGGCCACTCTGCCATAAAGCCCCGACTGTTGGAGGGCTGCAGTGATGGTTGACTTTCTACAACTTTCTCCCATCTCCCGACTTCATCTCTGGAGCTCAGCCACAGTGATCTTTGGGTTCTTCTTTACCTCTCTCACCAGGCTCTTCTCCCCCGATAGCTCAGTTTGGCCCGACGGCCAGCTCTAGGAAGGGTTCTGGTCGTCCCAAACGTCGTCCATTTAAGGATTATGGAGGCCACTGTGCTCTTAGGAATTTTAAGTGCAGCAGAAATTTTTTTGTATCCTTGGCCAGACCTGTGCCTTGCCACAATTCTGTCTCTGTCTCTTCAGGCATTTCCTTTGACCTCATGATTCTCATTTGCTCTGACATGCGCTGTGAGCTGTAAGGTCTTATATAGACAGATGTGTGTTTTTCCTAATCAAGTCCAATCAGTATAAATCAAACACAGCTGGACTCAAATGAAATTGTAGAACCATCTCAAGGATGATCAGAAAAAAATGGACAGCACCCGAGTTAAATATACGAGTGTCACAGCAAAAGGTCTGAATACTTAAGACCATGTGATATTTCAGCTTTTCTTTTTTTAATAAATCTGCAAAAATATCAAAAATTCTGTGTTTTTCTGTCAAAATGGAGTGCTGTGTGTACATTAATGAAGAAAAAAAAAAAACTTAAATGATTTTAGAAAATGGCTGCAATATAACAGAGTGAAAAATTTAAGTGGGTCTGAATACTCTCCGTACCCACTATATATATATATATATTTTTTATTTGTTATTTTTTTTTTACAAAAACCTTAAACAGAAAAATATATATTTTATTGTTTTTATAATCATATTTTGTAGTTATTGGTCATAATATAATAATAATTATTAGTATCAGCCAAAATCTCTAAATCATATATGCACACACACACTGTATGTGAACTTTACGTGACTTTTTACCACATGTCTACTGATAAGCTACTAATAATAACAAATTTCTGATGAAGTTGTAGTGATTCATTGGCCTTTAAATGGAAGGTGTATCTTAATCCATCTACCTTTTCAATTTTCAATTGTCAACTGAAGTATTTCTGGTCATTTTGGACACTGTCCACAGAATATGTTAGCAGGGAATGATGAATCAGTGTTTTTGACGGATGCTTTCATTCTGGTTCCCCGGGCTCTGCAGGTGCGAGCAAGAGCCAGGAATCCAGGCCAGACGAGGAGCTTCACAGCCAGAGAGGAGCGTTCTGACCTTCTCCCTATCCTTCCTGCAGAACTCTTAAATGAATCTTTTACTCCTGGAATGCAGCGATTGAGCCAGATAGAGGACTGTTGAGGAAAACACAAGACGTGATGTTCAAGATGTGTCATTCTGGTCAAACAGGATCTGTTCTGCTTATTCAGCCGTTCCCTCTGATGTCACTTCCTCTGTGCTCTGTTTGAGCTTGCTTATTTCATCAAGGTGTGTGCGTGTGCATATGGGCAATTAAATTAAATGGTGTGCCAAGATTTTACTATCCCTGTCGTATCATATAAGCAGTATTACAGCCCTGAATCGGCAAGCCCTAATGTGCCAAAATGGGTTCAAATAGCCATTTACTCACCCTCATGTCATTCCAAACACGTAATCTTATCTTTTCCATTTATTAGTGACTGCAGCTGTCAGCCTCCCTCTGTAAAGGACAAGAAAGCAGTCTGCATGACTACTGCTTCACTGAAGCACTCAAATGTCATTCTCCATACGTATTTGAACTGGCATACCCAAGAAACAAATCTGAACACAAATAGGATTTTAGTACACGCTTAAAAATAAAGGTTCTTTACTGGCATCTGTGGTTTCTTTGAGAAGCTTTAACATTCATGAAGCATGTCCATTCACAAAGTTCTTTAGGACCTTATTCAATGTTCTAAAAATAAAGGTTCCAAAAGGGGGATTCACGTTGATGCCATAGAAGAATCATTCTGGGTTCCTTATAAAGAACCTTCCGTCGGGTTTTTTTCTTATTGTAAAGCATTTTGAACAATATAAAGAAACCTTTTGTTCCCGTGGAAAGGTTCTATGGAGTTTTACAGTTTACCCTGGAACCGCCAATAAAGAACCTTTATTTTTAAGAGTGCAGGTGAAGATTAATCAGTGATTACCACATTAAAGACAGGTTTGATGGTGAGTCCTTAGGTGAAATATTCATTTTAGCTCCCAATATGTATGTGCCAATGTACGTTTATCCACAGAAAAGAAGGGAAGAAAGGGAAAGCTGGATTTTTTTTACAAAAAATGGTCTTGCGGTGTTAGATGCAGAGGTGGAGTTATTGCTAATTTGAATGGGAAAAGTTCTTTCTTGGTTTTAGCAATTCCAATACTTGGACCCTTTAATTATCATTACTTTTGCCTTATATGTTCCCCTCCAACTCTTCAGATTGAAAGATTGATTATTTGCTGAAAAGCATAAATTCGAGAGTTACAATTTCTGCGTGATCCTGACCCGGTTTTTCACTGGCATGTCTACGTCCGGCTGCCTTTCAATTCTGCATCTCAGAGCATTTGCATATTAGGTGACTAAATGCCTTGCATGACTGTCGCAGATGTAGCTAACAGTATAAACAAAAAATGTCAAGCCTTTCCCATACTGGAAAACATGAAATTAGATCTTAGCAATACTGAAAATCCCCATGTTTTGGAGGTTGTATCTAATTTTGAAATATAGAAACCTTGTGTAGATGGGCAATTAACCTAAAACCTACTTGTTAATGAGTCTAGAAGCTTTTCTGGCATTCCACTGTGTTCCGTTGTAATGAATCCGCTATCCGTTCCATAACTTCCACATACTGTACAATGTAGGGGAAGTTGTGGCCTAATGGTTAGTGAGTCGGACTCGTAACCCAAAGGTTGGGGTTCGAGTCTCAAAGCGGCAGGGATTGTAGGTGGGGTAAGTGAATGTACAGTGCTCTCTCCCACCTTCAATACCAAGACTGAGGCACTGAACCCACCCACTGCTCCCCGTGCGCACGCAAGCAAAAATGGCTCCCATGCCTCTACCGTGCGTGTGTGTAGTGTGGTGTTTGTGTGGTGTTTGTGTGTGTGTGTGTTGTGTGTGTTTGTGTGTGTTGTATTGTGTGTGTGTGTGGCAGCCTCGGCGCTTGTCACGTCATAACATTCTTAGTAGACATGTCCAACCTACGCTGATTTGGTGCTTAAAAAACATTTCTTATTATTATTATTACTATTATTGCTGCTTCGTATTTTTGTGTAAACCATGATACAATTTTTCCAGTACACTAGGGATGCACGATATTATCGGACCGATATCGGAATTGGCCGATAATGGCTTTAAATGCAAATATCGGCATGGCCCGATATGAAAAAAAATGATGCCGATATGTCTTGCCGATAAGAGGAAAGCGTTAACTCGCATGTGCTCAGGGTGTGCTAGCGATTAGATCATGTCAGCAGTGTAACTCATTCTTGAAGCAAAGTTTTGCCTGAATGATGATTAAATTCACTGTTTTGGATCGCTGCATTTAAACTGATAAAGCACGTACAGAATGACGTGTTTAGTGTGTGATAGAGTAAACAATACAGCACTGTTTGTTGTCCTACTTTCTAATAAAATGAAAGTAACTACACAATTAACATTAGACGTTTCTGTTTTAATCAAGCAGGTAATTGATGTCATACTCATGAGTATGTTTTGATTTAAAGGTCAGAAGCTATAGCTTACATGAATTTAAAAAAAATCACAAACATGACACTTGTAAATTAAATAATTTTATATATAGTCATTTATTCATTAATGTGTAATGTTTTTAAACAAATTATGAGCTCTAAAATATTTACAGAATTTTTACAACTCTTTTGCGTCAGACCATCTACAAATGTTAAATCTTAAAATAAAATGTTAAGGTTACTACTGCATCTTTCTGAGAGAAAAAAATGCAGCGATTGATATATAGTTTATTTATAGTTTTTTTCAAATCTTCAATGTGCTGTCATTATAAAATAATTTTATTATTGTTTATTTAATTCTAACTAATAAGTTCTTGTTAAAAACTAACCAAAATTAAAAATTATTTGCTTATAATTTCCACACAGGAGAGACTTGGTGTTGTTTCCAAACAAAAGGAAATATATCGGTATTTTCGAACGGTTTTTGAATGGTAGTGTGTGATTTGGGTTTTGATGTGCAAAGGAAGAGTATGATTTGAGTAACTTTCAGGATAGACTTTATGTACAAGAAATTCAAGCCTTCATTTGTTCTGTTTTATTGATGCAAAATAGTAATGTAACCGTTTTAAGCAGTTATTTACAAGTGTGCGTATTTATGTTGCTGTCATTATAACCCATCCGCTTACAAACCGATTCATTGTGTGATCAAAGTAAATATTTTTCTGCTGTTCAAAATGTTGTACTGTTTGTTCTGTTATAAAAGTCCATTTATATGGTCACAAAATAAGCAAGTATAATATATATATATCTAATATATATATATAAGATTACTATATAATCTTTTTCTTGTCTTAGTCTATCAAAAGAAATGCTGGGATTTTTGCATATTTAGAGATGACTGTAAATTAATAAGAAACGTCTGAGGTTGTAAAGTGGGAACAGTTGCTGGCAGATGTCAATTCTTCAGGTACAAACGTAGATATTACCAGGGAGTCAAACACTTTTACTTCTGATCAGCCATTTTTGGTAGTTAAGATTCAAATCTCTGTATTGTACATGAGCCGTTGAATGCTCTTGATATTAACACTTTTCACAGGGAACTCACAGCTCAGTGCTAAACTGATCGTTCATTTTGTATTGTTTCCAGTCAGCCTACTATTTTTAAGGACATGTCCGGGAAATTGCCTAAAATGTCCAGGCTTTGGCTTTGTTTTTCTATTGACATGCTCTTTACAGTCCGCCTATATTATGTGTTTAAGTATTTTTATTGCTTTGATCGTTTTCTGTAGATCCCGCCTTCTCACACGCCACGATTGGTCGATTATGTACAATGCCTGCATGCTATTGGTCGAAATCCCTTTCAGTCATTACCTTCAGCAAAGAGAAGAGATGAAAACAACAGGAAAACAAAGCCAAAAAATTAATTTTAGGCAGTTTAGAAATCTTGGCCATAAATTATTCTGATGGTACAGTGACTTCTAATAAGGCGAATCGCTTCTGATTTCTTCCCAAACGTGTGTTCTGTTTGGTGAGCGGGTACGAAATTTTGCAAAAAGGGCGGATTGCTTTACGACAGCAATTCAATGCATGCGTGCGTCCACTGTAATTACGACAGTGGTACATTTACGACAATGAATTCCACTCACTTAACTGTAGGGAGCTCCAAAGCCACAGAAATACACAAAACTACATACAGTTGCTTTAAGCCGATACGGACAACTATCTAATACCATGAAGTCCAGTATTTGTAAGTGACTATATTGTCCAAAGCTACTCTGCGTTACTGTTATATGCACGCACTTCATTTCAGTTTCCTTATGTAATTTCCTTTATTTACAAGCTAACATTTCCAAACAAACCCACCCCGCCAGGGGGGGGTTGGCTCATTGGTGGTTACTGTCTTTTCTGCTAATTCTGTTTTTGCTAAAAAAAAAAAAAAACATATTGTCAGATGAGTTGCTGTACATAAGAGGATTTCCCCACCCCAATAGTTCAGCACATTAATACATTTTTATTATAATGTTCCAAGGCAGATGCACCAAAAACATTTCTAAAAAATAATTATTTATTAATATCAAATTATAAAATTTAATAGTGCTAAAACATCAAAATATTTGTTTTTTTCAATTGCTAAAATCTTTCAATTTTAAGGTACCTAGAGATGTATTATAGCTAAAAAAAAATTTTTTGTACGGGTTCTTTAATCTATAAACTTTAAATACTCATTATATACCCAAGAGTATATAGTGCCTTATGACCAATTTTCTTTTACAAGCACGGAAATGACGGCAGACCATATTTGGAAGTACAAACAAGGTTACATCATACTCGTGTACATGCATACAATACTGTTCAAATGTTCACCAAGGCTGCATTTATGTGATCAAAAATACCCTAAATAAGTAATATTGTGCAATATTATTACAGTTTAAAAGAACAATTTTCTATTTGAAAATATTATAAAATGTAATTTAGTCCTGAGATACAAAGCGAATTTTCAGCATCATTACTCCAGTCTTCAGTGTCACATGATCCTTGCTGATTTGCTGCTCAACAAACATTTCTGAATATTATCAACACTGAAAGCAGTTTTGCTGCTTCCTTTCATATTTTTTGTAAAATCATTTCATTTATTTGAAATATAGAACTTTTGTAACATTACAAATGTCTTTACTGACATGTTTGATCAATTGAATGCATCGTTACTGAGTAAAAGTATTTATTTAAAAAATCTTCCTGACCCCAAACTTTTGAACGGTAGGGTATATCACTATATCATCAAGACTTATTTGATGTAAACAGTTGCTAACAGTAATATTTATATAAAATATTATAGCTTACAGTAATATTAGCTTATAATATTTTATCCCTCTTCTTTCACAAACCCATTCAAATATCTGTAGTACTGGACACGGCAATACGAAACAAGAATTTGAGGCTATGATGTAACTAGCCTATATCATTTTAAGATAATATCCCTAATTATGCAATACCGTTTTACACATCCTTTCATAACACACCTAGAAAGACAGAGTCACAGGATGTAAGGATAAGAAAGTCCGGGGTAAACTGGATTTGCAGGGGCGGAGACACAGTTGTTTGTGGTTTATGTCACAATTTCCTGCAACTGTTAACAAATCCTGACTGTCTGTTGTCTGACCAAACAGAAACTTCATGAAAATACAGTAATATTGTTTTAAATTGGCAAATCCGCAGCTGTTTTTATGAACTGATTTTTATGTGTTCTCATGACGTGAAGTGGCAGTGCAGCCGAGGTTAATATTTTATATCAGCATTTTGCAGAATCTAAATGAGGACGTTTCATAAACGCAGAAATTCTGCTGGACATTCTAGCCTCAATATTTGTTAAAAGCGAGTGAATGGGGATTGCATAACTAGACAAAACACCTAAAAACCCTCTCTGCTGAAGAATTTATTTTCATAATAACCCAATTGTGGACATTCTCCCATACACACGAGGTAATTAATTCATCCAGAACTTTTGATGTATGACCTCAGTGAAAATTAAAGTTAATTAGATTATGTTTCTTAAAGTCTGAATCAGCTAATTAATTCAGCACTTATGCTACAATAATATTTCTTCGTCATAGTTTCATTTAAACAGGCAGTTATTTATGCAGTGTTTAAATGACTAAAAACGTCTTTTGTATTTTTAGGAATTTATAAAATATAATTTTAAAGGAGCTGTATGAATGCTCTAAAGCTTAAAAATAGCATAATAAGAAGTTATTTAGGAACCTGCTAGGGTTACATACTTGCTCCCCAAAACGATTCTACAGCCGGTTATTCTACTTTGAAATGTGCATTTTGTGTCGGAATGTCTGTTTTTGTTTTGATCTGTGTGACTCCGCCCACTGCTAATTTAGCCATCAGTATTACAACACCTCGGGTTGCCAGGTGGTAAAAAACACAGCGCACTGCAGCCATGGAAGACAGCAAATGAACCCAGTTAGAGATCGCAGATTTTACCCAACCTAAAAAAAAACACTATGACTAGAGACAAACTAAAATGTGGATAAATATCCTTTCCCTGTAAATTGCGCATTCTTAACCTGGCAACCCGCGTGAGACATTGTGACATTGGTCATGTGAACTACATGTATAAAGGGCCAGATTTTTGTGTAAATGTCTCATTTCAGCTTTTCAGTCGAATTGTTATGCAAATGATATCATTTGCAATGTATGAAATATGCACAAGTTTTGCACCCCACTGAACGAGAGTATCACAAACACAATGACACATTTCTTAAAAGGGGTCATATAATGCGATTTCAAGTTTTCCTTTCTCTTTGGAGTGTTACAAGCTGATTGTGGCAGAGATAGCGTACCCTGAAGTTGCAAAGACTAAAGTCAAAAAACCAAAGAGATATTCTTTATCAAATTAAGAGTCAGCCACACCTACCTAAAACAGCTTTTTCTAACACGCCCCCACATATCTACCGCACTATGTGGAAATATTTGCATAATGCCGCCCAAATGTGGATGCAAAGTAAGAAGGCGTGGTTTCAGTAACCGCATTTAGTGTTGATGCAGCCATGTCAGGGAAACGCTGTGTGTTTTCTAGGCGAAAGCAAAAGCACTTCATTTGGCCTTCCAGAAGTAGATGCATTTAGGAATCTTTAAGATCACTTAAAACAGAACAGCAATGCATTTTATAGAAGACCGTTTCGTGAACCTAGGAGAAGAGATAATTCTGACTTTGCTATGACAATCTAACGCTTCTGAATCAGCTACTGTTTTGTTATAGTTTAAGTATTTGCTATTGACTGATCAAATGCAGAGCTTTGTGCATCGTGTTTGAGTGCATGTGCGCGTGAGTGTGTTTGAGAGAGAGCGAGAGAAAGAAGAGAGAGAGAGAGAGAGAGAGAGAGAAAGAGAGAGAGAGATCACAGTGGAGTCGGCTGTCTTAACCGTGGCTTTGTTGCAAACACATAGCAGCTTCATCACTGTTTCTGTCACGCAACTCTGTTCCTGTTCGCCCCTTTCGGGCTCTGTCTTTACCTTTATTTTGAAAGATGAAGCTCACGAATATGGTAAGGGGAGTTACATTTCCGACAAGTGCATGCGGTGTTCGGCCAATCACAACGCACCGGGTCAGCTGGCCAATCAGAACAGACTGCGCTTGTCAGAAGGAGGGACTTCGTAGAAAACTAAGCGTTTGAGAGAGGACATAGAGGACCTACAATAATGTACAGAATTAGATAAATGTGTTTTTTGAACATTAAAGCATGTCAACATATTCTGTTACACCAAATAATGATCTTTAAAAAAGCATCATATGACCCCTTTAATAACCGTCATCTAACTCTATCTCATGTGGACACTGCTGTTTGACCTCTCTGACCCCTGAATGTGATATTATGGGCTGTTATCTGGTTCTTGCGGGAGTGGGGCTTGAGTGAGCCGCTGCCTTTTCAGGGATCATGTCTCAAGATCAATCTGGAGTGAGTGGCACTTTTACCGCATGCACCTGAAGAGATTTACTGCTCCTCACAGCACAGATAGTAACACTGCATGGAGGACTGAGACTCAACAAAATAGCATCGTAGGTATTGTAAGTCTTAAATTTCTTTCAAGTACAAGTAAATCTCAAAAAGTGTGTACAAGTTTTTGCTCATTTTGCCACAGATTGGTGTCAGTTGAGACCGGGGCTAGTTGTCACACTTTATAGTTTACTAACTATGTTTTTCAGTTTCATAATATTGTTTCTTAGGTTAGTATCATGTGTATTTTAAAACGGTGGCAAAATAGGATAATTTTTGTGAATTCTTCCTCCTACAACCAAAACTTAGTGTGTTACATCATAGTAGTGTGAAAAGCGGACGGAAACAAGTGACCACACAAAAAAAACAATTTGTAATAAGCTGTTTAATGGCTACTTTGCATTATGACAAACCATATACATTTTAAGCAGTCGGACCCTGATAAATATTCACAAAATTTTAGATTTCTAAACACTATAATTATATTTTTAAGTTATTGCATCCTATCCCATGCAAAAGACTAATACTATAATATATATATATATATATATGCGTGGTGTATCTATATATATATTATAATATAGATACAATACATATATCACACACCACACACACCCACATCTATTATATATATATACACACACCCACATATATATATATATATATATATATAATATAATGCACACCCACACACACAATTATATATATAAATTACACACACACCACACACATATATATATATACCCACACACATAGAATATATACCACACACACACACACCCTTTCTATATCTATACGCACCCACATATATTCTATATATGAATATACACCCAGACACATATATTATATATATATATATATATAAAAACACACACACACACACACACATATTGTATAATATAATATAATACACCAACACACATCATAGACACACACCACATATCTGTATATATATATATATATATTCATATACATACATATACACACACACACACATATATATAAACCCACACACACACACATATATATATATATTACACACACACACATATATTTATATACACACACACACACATATATATATACTGTATATACACACACATATATATATACACCCACACACACATATATATAAATACACACACACCTATATGTATATATATATCTACACACACACATAGATATATATATATCTATATCTAATATATTATATATATATAACCACACACACACACCCACACATATATGTATAATAATATATAATATATACGCACCACACATAACACAACCAACCCATATAGGTCTATATAAATATATATAATACACACACACACACCACACAATATATGTATGATATATATATATAATCATATAGCACACAACATATACACACCACAACACACCCACATATATGTATATATCATATAGATATTACACACACACACCACACACCCACACATATATGTATATATATTATAGATAACCACACAATACCACACACACATAATGTATATATAATATATATATATATATATATAGACATAAACAAAAAATTTTTTACACACACACACACCTCTATGTATATACACACACCACCACATATAGCTTATATATATACACCCCCCATATATGTGTATACAACACGACACACCTATATAAGATATACACACACACAGATATGTATAAATACACCACACCACCACATTATTATATATACACACACACACACACACACACATATATTTACACACACCCCTATTATATACACACACCATATATGTACTATATATACACCCACACACACACACACACATATATGTATATATATATATATATATAGAATACGCCACCACATATACACACACACACACTATATTATATATAATAGTTAGGTATACCCACCACACCCACATTATTTATATGGTTTTCCTCGTTCTACTGCAAACAAACGCTGTTAATTACTTTTTAACATTAAAAAATGCCTCCCTGCTTTTTTTTAAAAAAAATTTTTACTACTTATGGCAATATTTTTTCAAGAATTGTAACTTTTAATGAGACTTTTTTCCTTTTACAATATCTGACTGTACTTTAGAACACTTCAAACTGACTTAATTAAGTGAAAACAGAATCGTCGTCATCAAAGGGTTGAATCCAAGTTATTCTATGTATGATTAGCATTTTTTTAAATGTATTTTTGAATAAATTATTAGACAACAAAACAAGCACGATGTCATCGCGAGCGCACGAGAGTTTGGAGAAAATGAAAAGAATTGTGCTGTAGAGTCCTCTATCGTGACAGCCATGTGACAGAGGAAAGTTTGTGAGTTTATTTACACTTCAAAGCATCATTTGGGACTGTGGCCAGTTATGTCGAAATTTACAAACTTCTACTCCTTTGTTGGTATGGATTACGCGCTTCTCTGACGGGGGAAATTCCCTGATGATGGAGGACATAAAAGCACACTTCCACCGTCACAAACACATTCAACCGAAGACTCTCACGAGAGAAGCAACGCTTTAATCAGCTCAGTAACTCCAGAGAGGGAACTGAACTAAACGACAGGTATGTAGCGTACAGTGGACTTTCACGTGCATCTTGATTTAACGTCCGTTTTTAAAGATAAAGATGATCATTTTCTCACCTTTAGTTTCATGCTTTATTTTAGAACGATGGCATACCATGGATATGAATATATTTTGGATTCGGCGGAGTAAGTATCACTTGGTTTTTTATATGAATTTTATGAATGCATTATTAAATAGTTCTTGACTAGACAATGGGTTTAACGTAAAATCTGTACATGATGCAAAACATTTCTTGAACTAGCTTTGGTTTTCTTTGCCTGAAACTCCTCTAATGCTGCATTTCGTTCGTTTCCTAAACAGTGCATTCAAAACAGACAGTGCAATTTACTCTGACAGTGCTGACTCTGATGAACTGGACTGCCCAGATCAGGTCATGGTGAGTTGCTGTTAAATATGCTCATGGATATGGTCTGATTAATATCAAGTCTTCTAAAACGTTGTTTTTTCCTTCAGAGTTGCCAATGCGACATGCATGAAGACATCAAAGTGGAACTGTCTCCGCATCCTCACAGCATGAGGCAGGTGGTGAACATCATCATTGCTGTGGAAAGGCTGAAGCACATCAAAGAAATGTCTTCTGGCAAGTTTTGTGAAGATGCGCTGCTCAACTTCATCTTGGAGAATGTGATCGAAGGTACCATTAGCAAACTTTTAAGCAACTAAAACTGGCTTCTGGTGGTATGATAGTTGGTCAAGATGGTTAGCGCTGGTAGGACCAGCAACAAACCATACTGACCACCTTAACCATTATGTTACGTAGCTGGCCAATTTGACCCAGATTGTCGGAAATACTGGCTAACCTATGTTTTTTTTTCTTCTTCTTCTTCTTCATATTTTGTGACTTGTGTGTGGGTCAACTTGAATGGCAAATTTCATGGTTAAAGGCAGTTGCACAACCAAAATAATATTTTATGCATTTTGAGGTTCTCAACTACTCGTTAAGAAGGGTGTTGACATTTACATGTATGCATCTGGCAGATGCTCATATCTGATAAAAAAATTGAAAGAAAACAAACAAGGATCTCGAATCCAGGATTTGGTTATAATATACCATAATGAGAGATTCACAAGCAATTTTTAAAAGGCCAGTCATTTTTGACTGAGAACACCAAATTAGGTAAAGGATCTTCAGCACAGCACAAGGGTTAAAGATTTACTCCTACTACCTGATTTTTGATTGTATTATATCAAATCTAATTTGGGTCAATTTGACACCGTACTCAGATTTTTAATACGGTACAAAGCGTGTTTGTTTGTCAAACCTCTATAATATTAATGAGAATCTACAATATAAAACAAAGTATTTTTTGACTACCAAACGGTTTAAGCATTTGTTCTTTTTTGGTTGTTCTTTCTATTTCCACAGAGCGTCTGGCGAAGCCGCTTAATGAAACACCAACTTACTGTAAGACCAGCCGGACCTTGCAGTGCACCGTTTGCGATAAGTACAAAAAGACTCTAGTGCAGAGCAACAAACTAGGCAGCGAACCTCCTCATTTGAAGGCTGTGACGCTGAGTGCTGCAGCAATTCAATACAAAGGTAAATCTTTATAACACAAGCTTTTGCATGTTAATGCATGACTTCAGAAATGTCCTTTTGACATTTCCCCTTACACATTTTCTGTTTCTTTCAGTTCGATTCAGTATGTCAACGTATGTATCGAGTGCCCCACAAAAGGACGCCCAGCCTGTGTGCCTGGGAATTTCCAACAGCAACCTCTACCTTGCTTGTACCCAGTCGGGTGGTTCTTCCCCCGAACTGCTCTTGAAGGTTCGTG
The DNA here is from genome assembly GCA_018155175.1 of Sinocyclocheilus anophthalmus. Lineage (NCBI taxonomy): Eukaryota > Metazoa > Chordata > Actinopteri > Cypriniformes > Cyprinidae > Sinocyclocheilus > Sinocyclocheilus anophthalmus. The sequence goes on along the minus strand of JADLZN010000638.1, from coordinate 125,573 downwards.
CAGCACAAACACATTAACCTACCCTAAAAAATGTTTTCCACATCATAAAATGAGGATTTAAACACTTTTTTGTTTTTAGGAGGTCAGTGGCCCTCTGAACACGATTAAAGCCGGTGACCCGAATGGGTACGACAGCCTCCTCTTCTACAGGAAAGAGACCGGCACGGCTTACAACAGTTTTGAATCCGTTAAATATCCTGGATGGTTTATTACCACCGCTTTTGATGACTGGGAGAAGGTGGAAATGTACCAGGTGCCAACTAACCGAACCACAAACTTCACACTTGAGGATCAACAACTACTCCCGAGTTAAGAATCAGATTTGATCCATAAACACATTTCCAGAGAGTATGTACCATGTACAGTTTATAATCTGGATTTATTCAGCGCTGCAAACCTGTATGAGTTGATGTATCGATCTGTTTTTTTTGGTGGTGGTGTTCTTTCCACTATATGTGTAAGGTTTGTGTTGGGATTGGTAAATTCATGTTGAATTCTTTAAGTCCGAACATTTGCCTATGTGCTATATTTAATTTTTTTATTATGTTTAATATTTATTTAAATCCGCCTTATTTTAAACTGCCTGCTTTTTTTTTTTTTTAATAAACTTAAGACATGGATGTTACTTGGTGTTGTGTAGTTGATTAAAACAGCAGACCTTGTTCACTGTTTTTCTTTTGAACAAGATAGACCAAAAAAAGGAATCTGTTCTGAAAAATCCACTGAAAAGTAGTATTTTACTTAAGACTATCATATAAAAAGATAACAGAATACCAAAGTGCACTATAAATAATCACTGTGCACAAAAAGAAAAAGAAAAGTCTTGTGCTTATCTCTTAACAGCATAGCAATTAACTGCATTTATACATTTTAAGGCACTAGTTGGTTACACCCGATTAACACAATTAGCAGAACACTAATTCTTTCTAATAGAACGAATAGATCATTTACATTCATCTTACCCATAAATGCATGTTTTGTTAGCTGAATCGCCCCAAAAATTTATTAAAAGACCTTAAACATTGACAATTTACTTAAAAACATGAGGTCGGGGTAATATATTGAAACTTTAAAAATAAATACATAAAATAGAATAATTAATAGCTTGTATTTCAAAGGGTGGGTTAAATTATGCTGGAAAATACCTGTTATCATTTTTTGTTTAGTACCAGGTCTTGCTACGGAATAAAAAAATTAGACATGAGCGCCTTCATGTGGAAAGCATTTCACTGGGCATACAGACAGTTCTTGAATTACATCAAATAACCTAAGAACCAAGGGTATTATGTTGGATATTAAGTATGAATGTTGTCTATTAGTTTTCCTCTCGGTTCATAATATGACAATGATCTTTAACTCTTGAATACAGAAGATTATAAGTCTTTCAAAGGAGTACATCAAATGTCAACTTATTCATTATATATTATACATTATATATATATATCATATCTATATATATTATAATCATATGCGCCTACAGGTGTACCTGTTCACAATTAAATTAATAAGGAACATTTCAACAATATTTTCTTTTACCAAAAAAAAATACATTGTCGGAAGACTGAGTTAAAAAAAATTATCTGAAATTGGTTAAATCATTTTAATGAGTTGCCGTGACTTACTGATTATATCATTATTTACAGTTTTTAATTCACACAATTAAGATATCCAACGTGTAAGATACTAACTAAAAGTACTATGCTGTTGGTGGTGATTTTAGACATGTACTATGATATACCATCTTTAAAGAACCTTGGAGTACCATCTAAATGAATATAATGGAGCACTATGTTACATGAATATTTAAGAGTGTTTTGCCTTCTGATACAATCCCTGTACTATAGCAGCTCTTTGCAAGGGGAGCCACCAGATGGCATTTGCTGGGTTCTTAGTAGCAAAGGTTTTTCCCAGTTGGTTGCACATGTCCCTGAACAGATACATGATTGTGTGATTTAAAATCAAAGCCATCAATGATAGATACCAGTGCTACAGATTTTTCATATGGACTGCTTGACATGTGAGATTCATTACATTTGATGGTACGTTTGATTAAAGGAATAGTTCACCCCAAAATGAAAATTAACTGAACATTTATTCACCCTCCGGCTATCCAAGATGTAGATTAGTTTGTTTCTTTATCAGAACAGATTTGGAGAAATGTAACATCACATCACTTGATCAGCAATGGATCCTCTGCAGTGAATGGGTGCCGTCAGAATGAGAGTCCAAACAGCTGATAAAAACATCACAATAATCCACAAGTAATCCACACCACTCCTGTCCATCAGTTAACATCTTGTGAAGCGAAATGCTGTGTGTTTGTAAGAAACAAATCCATCAAGGCGTTTTAACTTCAAACCACTGCTACAGACATTAATTGATGGCCTGGAGTGCTGTGGATTACTTGTGGATTATTGTGATGTTTTTATCAGCTGTTTGGACTCTCATTCTGACGGCACCCATTTACTGTAGAGGATCCATTGGTGAGCAAGAGATATAATGCTAAATTTCTCGAAATCTATTCCTATGAAGAAACAAACTCGTTTACATCTTGGATAGCCTGAGGGTGAATAAATGATCAGGTAATTTTCATTTTGGGGTGAACTATTCCTTTAAAGACAATCGAATTACATATTACAAATGTCAACTAGTCAACTGCTATTTGGCTCAGGTGATTGCATCAAAAGGTTCTGTGGTTTCATGAGCCAAGCTTTAAAATCACATGCCAAACAGGGTGTTTATCCCAAATGTAAAAGGATTCCTCCCACACACCGCCCTCCATTGTAAGTGCCTGAGAAACACTGAATTGTTCTATTGCGTCCCCACTGCAGCTAACCCATTGGCCCTTTTACACAGTGGCTGCATGAAATTCAGCAACTACCCCTGATCCAAAAACAGAGTGTCCTAATAAAAGATGTTTCAGGTCATTCTGTGCTCTCTGAGCACAAAACAAGAGGGCATATGTGCAATTTTTCAAAGAATTTTCAAAGTATTTGACACTATATGGCGCCGTCCATGTTAGACACATTTAAAAAAAAAAAAAAAAAAAAATTTTAGAAATTATGTGAGCAGTGTTGTAATAATTTTTGCACGGCCCACCAAACAACCCCCCCCCCCCCCCCCCCCCCCCCCCCCCCCCCCGTTCCCCTTATGCACACTCACCTGCGCATGCGCAGAATGTAGGCTCACATTCTGGGCACATGGCAACACCGCTAAATAGCCTGCCAAGCCCCCCCCCCCCCCTTTTTTCCAGGAATTTTCTTTCTTTCTGCGAATGCAGAATCCCCATCACGTAACACCCCCTCCCTTCCTCCTCTTTACACTGTCCTCTCATTTGCTCGTGCGTTCACTTCTCACTGGGGAACTCGAGCGTTTGCCAAAAGTAGCAGGTTCTTTACAGAGTCCAACGTTGTGTGCTCTGCTTCTCCCAAGGGCTTTCCTCAAAGCGATGTCAAACGCATTGGTGTGAGCAGGTTTATTGTCATTAACTAAAAATAATCTTTTTTAAAAAATCATTACTTGAATGAAAACTGAAATAAAATCTAACCAAAAAATTATTTTAGCTAGTTGCCACTACTAAATCTAAAATAATTTTAAAAACTTTTATTAGTGCTATACGCTAATATGAATAGATATATATAGATATATATTATATAATATATAATATACATATATGCAGTGTGTGGTGTACATAAAATGACCCATTTTCAGTCAGCTGTTGCCATCAGTACATTACAAACCATAAAAAATATTACTAAAATTACTTGAAATCAAAGTAAACCTTCCGAATATCTATATATAATATATATATTTATAATAATATATGAGATATAATATATATATTCCGCGTACTAATTGTACAAAAAAAGTGGTCCCACACTTTCAAAAATTAATAAAATACATATAAAAAAAGTATTTATTTTAGCTAGTTGCCACCACTAAAAAAAAAAAAATTATTTAATTACTTGAAATACACATTAGCTGAAACAAAATAAAAATATATTTAAAAATAACTAGATTTAAGCTGGTTTCTTGAAATAAAATAAACATTAACTGAAACAAATATACTAAAACAAATTCAGCTAGTTGCCAAGGCAACATTTCTTATATTTCTAAAGTAAAACTAAATCAACTAAAACCTAAAACCCAATAAAAAAATTAATACAGACATCCAAAAAAACTAATAAAAATGACATTTCTTGCTGTTTGTCCTGTGAACTGTACCATTAAATTTGCTCAGACAAGTGTCTGCTAAATGAATAATTACATTTGAATCATAAACTTAATCATAAGTCAAAACCATTATTCATCTTGAACAAGACATAGTATTTTAACTTTTAAAATTATGCACCACCATAAAGTCTGACCAACAAGACATATTTGCATTTCATTAATTCAGAGAAAAACCTAAGCCCGAACATTTGAATATTATGGCTTTTTGCTCATATGACTTCATATGACCCCACCCACCATGACCTAAATCAGAATAATGACGGACCGTCCAGTTTCGTGTCTAAACTTGGCCTACATTTAAAGCTTAGAGACAGCACCGACTCTTCTTAACCAATGAATGCTCTTGTGATCACAGCAGGAGCTCAGTGCACTTCAAATAATCCAGGCCTGATCTGGCAGAGACCTCAGCGTGGCATTGCGTCCTGGTCTGCAGTGCCACGCTGTCTAATAACATGGGTGCGGCGGGGTCACTGTCTAAGGGTCAGCCAGGACACAGAGCGTATTCCTACCTGGCATCCCCTCCAGTCTTTAAACAGGGTGACTTACATTCCCGTGGGCTCCTGTGCGAATGACTGTCATGCCAATGACGTTCACCAAATTGGCCGCAGGCATCTGTGTGGCCGGAGATGCTGCAATGTAGGTAAATTACATATTGTCACACTGCAATTTTTACGTCACCATTACAACATGTCTTACCACGCACTGAGTCATTTTTTAGATTATGTAAGTCAGGCTGTAAAGTTTTACATTTACTTAGTGTTCAAAAGTTTAGGGTCAGTTTTAATACTTTTATTCAGAAAGGACATCTGTCTGTTTCATTTGGATGCTATTCTTTTGAAGAATCTGGAGCAAAAATGGATCACGGTTTCTACCGAATGGCAGCCCCTCTAGGTTTCAACATTGCTAATAATAAGAAATGTTTCTTGAGCAGCAAATCAGCATATTAGAATGATTTCTGAAGGATCACGTGACACTGAAGACTGGAGAAATGATGCTGAAAATTCAGCTTTGCATCACAGGAAATAAATTACATTTTACAATATATTCAAGTAGAAAACAGTTATTTTTAAATGGTAATATTATTTAACATTATTACTGTTTTTACTCTATTTTTGAGAGTTACGACAGCAAAAGTTCAAACAGTTGTATATATTGTGTGCATACCAAAAATAAATACATAATATATGTTAACTTTAAAAAACAATGCATGTTTTAGTGACTGAAGGTCCATTTCACTTTCAAAGCAAGATGAACCCAAAATCTACAGTTATTTGCTTTTTTGCAGTATCTTTTATTATTCTCATTAACTGACATTACATTGCAATTAATTACGCGACTCTTTTGCACGATTATATAGATATCTTAGTTATATAGTGTGCTAATATGACCCAAAGTCCTGTGCGGCCATAATTAAGGAAGTTATTTCAGAAGTAAGCCTTTTGTTTTTTTTTTCCTGTAAAAAATATATATAGAGTTAATTTGCAAAAACCGATAACTCCATTTTCAAGTAATATCAATCACACTGCAGTTGGGTTGTTTTGATTAAGTAATAATAACGTAAACAAATACAGGTAATTTACTAAATTAAAGTCCATTGAAAATATTTTTTTTTTACATATTAAAAGTTTATTTTATAGCAAAAAAAACACTCGTTTAATCTTTGTAATCTCCTCAGATGAGAATGTAGATGCCTGACAAACGTTGTTGTGATTATAAACTGTATGGATGTGATTACACGCAATACACGGAGCTTTTCCCACACCATTGTAACTCGCTGCTTTTGCAAGGTTCCGTGAAACGTTTCAGCTTTTATTTTCCTTTTTCGCCCTGAAGAAGATATCACAGGTTCATCAGGTTTGTCGAAATTATCCATCCTCCATCACTTTTAGTCAGCTTTGATGAAACTCCTCTCAGCTAGCGCGTCTTTTCTTAAAGTGAAAGTAGCCTTGTCACCTGACCTGAATACAGTGCGCTGATTCGCTAAAATGGACTTATCGGCTTCTGTTCAAAAACAACAAGGGCGCTTATCGGCTTCTGCAGTAAAATGTGAACTCTGGACGCCTTGAAAGCGGACAAAACCGGCTTTTTTGACAAAACGTGTTTAGGGTTCAGATCGCACTATATGTGGAGAATGATGCACGGCAATCAGCTCATTTTTTTTTAAAAGTGCCGTTTATCGGTTTTTGCAAATGAACTCTTCATATGAATTGCATAAAATAAGCACTAACTTACACGGCTTGATTTTAGAACTTAAATAGTGTTTGCAACCTATTTTAGTCCCTTAAATGTAAACCCATTTCAGAGTTTAACAAGATTTTAACCATCAGCAACTGACTGTATCATGAAAAGTGGGCCTTGCATACCAGAATGAAGGTGGTTAGAGTGGAACAGTTGAAAAATAATAGGGATTCATGACGTCATCCAAAAAGGACCATCATTTCAGAGGCGGGACCCCGAAACAAAAGTCATTACATCTTGATTCAAGTTTATTATTAGAAGACAAATGCTTTTTTTTTTCATTTACTTTAAGAAAATAATTAGATTTTTATACTATGTTGACTATAGGGTTATTATTGTTAACTAAATCATTAAAAATATTTTTGACTTAAAGCTGAAATAAAATATAAATATTAAACCTAAAAAAAAAAAAAACGCAATGAAACGAAACTACAAATAGTGCCTGTGCAACACTAAAATTGGTAACTGGAAATAAATAAAAATAATTAAACCTAAATCTCCTACTTAAAAATAATATATACATATACTGTAATACAAATGACAAAAAACTAAACAAAATTACTAAAACTTTAAATTTAAAACTAAAAATATAAAAACAAAAGTAAATTCAAAATATGAATAAAAACTATAAATACTACAAAAACAACACTTAAACTGGTGAACACAAACAAAAGTACATTAACAAATCAACGCCAGGCCAGTAGTTTGCTTTCCATTATTTATAATTTCCTTTATTCTGTTACAAACAAACAAAGCATTTTTCTAAATATAGACTTGTAAATCTCCAGAAAAAAAAAAAAAAAAGTTTAGCCATGGAAAAATAGAAAGGCTGCCCGTTCTGATAGAGGCAGTCTAGTATGGGGGTGGGACAGGATGGGATGGGTGGAGATACTTTGAGTATCTGAGACCTGAGCTCTTGACAGTGTCCTGCAGTAGCCGTGAACTCGCTCCGTAACTTCAGTATCAAGTAACAGATAGAAAATGAATCGAGCAAATGTGTATATACTGAGAATGCCAAGAACCTGAGTTTAAACCAGACGGGGGCATTCCGATGTTAAAATCTCTGCTGAACACGTAAGATATTGGAAAAATAGCTACCTTTCGATAAAGATTGTTCTATGAATTGCTGCTCTTGTGCGTATGATCAGGTAAAACGTGATTGACACATGGATGCTGTTAAGAGCTCGGGTGAGTCACCTGGAATAACAGAACATTCAATCAGAAACTTTTGTACAGTGGTACAGAGGTATTGTTCATTCGAAAAGTATGCGGACCCCCTACAGAACTTTGCACAAATCCCAACCTCAGGAAACAGGAAGACAAATCGGCCAATTGTGAGAGTCGGCGAAGAGCCTGACAGGAAATGAATTTATAATCCCATCCCTCTGGATGAGTATTGCTTCCTGTCCCTTATGTGTGTGTTTTTAGTGACAATAAGGCGGAAACAAAATCACAAACTTTTACAGCACATATTCTCACATATATATTTATATATAATACATCTGAAATAAACACAGCCAAGTTCAGTCGAAAGAAAGTCCATTTCTGGTGTTCTGCAAGAGATTTGTGCCCAATTTCATATTTTAAATGGACAGGTTAAACGAAAGAGAAAAAAAAAGGTGCTGCGATATTCAACTCCACTTTGAAATTTAGCAGCCTAGAAGGTTTTAATGCATCTATACCCCTCAAAGTGAAGAAAAATGGCTTTGTTGTCATTTGCATTTTTGAAACAATTAGTCAAAGATTGGAGTTCTTCAACATGACACATTCACTTCACTAATAGTACTGATGGATCAAACAATCAAAATGAATGCACACTTGATCTACAAATGCTGCTGATTTAGACATGCCAGCGTAACCACAGTGCTAAAAACATGGCAAATCTCCTTCCAAAAGCGAGCTTGAACAGCGAGTCGTGTTATAAAGCCAACTCAGCCCCCCCTTGAGTCCCGAATGGTGCCTCTCATCTACAAATGCTCAGTTTAGCAGAGCGACCCGAACAGCAGCTGAGGAGGGGGGCAGGCAGGGGGGAAACACAAGAATGTCCTGCCAACAGCTGCTGTGTCACGCTTTCTATTGCCGTTCAGGCTTGGCTGACAAATCAGGGCCTGTTTTTTTAGGTTACGCAGAAAACGCTCTATGCTGCACGTTACAATGCCAAACTACAGGTTTTTCTCTACTATACAGCTTCAGCGGCACACTATCACGTGTAGCGAATGCAGTCTGCTGATGTAATAACATTTGCAGTAGCATGCAATCGGCTCAACAATCGGGCCCTTGTGCCTCGCCACACTACAGAGCAAACGGCACAGCTGAATCCACGGCCACCAGGGCAGGAATGTTCACCCTCTTCATGCTTCTAGCATTAAAAATAACCGGCCTGCTAAGTCAGCACACTGTTGAGGAGAAACAGCTGCTGCAATCGTGGAAGTACAGAAAACGAGTGCAGAGATTGGCATCCATTAACAATTCTGCAGCCAGCAGATAAGAAAATATTTCATAACATAGGATGCAATTCGTCTGTCTTGCATTTTAGGAAAGATCACAGCAGTACACATGACTTCAACAGCTGCCATTTAACACAAAACAGGTCAAAGGAGGCTTTACAAATCAGCACAAAACACTGTTGCTCCCAAAAAATAAAAAAATTCTTTGCCGTGGATGCAAGCATATCGAATTTTGTGTTTCTACTAAAGTGCATGGATGAAATGTGTTTAAAGTTAACAATCTTTCTCCATCATAACCTACTGGTCTACTTGGTTATTTTAGTAATTTTTTGGTGAAAGGCTAAACAAAAATATTGCATTAATATAGCTGCAGATACTACGCAGGAGAAAGCAATAATTTAAATAAAAAGGCAAATGAGGGACGGGCATGCACAGAAATGGAGACCACCGAAAAGACGTTTGATATTAATCGCGTAGAAAGAAAACGTAATGAAGTGCATGCTGTAAACTCAAAAAGGTTGTGGGAGGAGCTAGGGAGGGTGACGTTTCGCAAGACTAATCTCATATATGTTATAGTCTTCGACAAAAAAAAATACACTGGACAGTCTTCCAATCCCAGCTGATTTATCTTTTTTACAAAATTAGCTCCTTGAGCTTTAATAATTCTTTAGTTTATATATAATTTTTACTTTGCGTATTCAAAAATATGCTGGTTTGTTTACGTATTCTCTGATAAAGAACAATCTCACGTAAAAAAAAAGACAACGCAAAAGGGGACGGGGTGAAAATACACTCACCCTTGTAGCTCTGTCCTTTATATTAACTAATATCACATGTCTGTTGGCTTAGGCAATCTATCCTTAAATATTCAGAGGGCACTTGGACCCAACTCTGAAAAAACAAGCTTTCTGTATGTTGACCCCGAAACCAAAATATCCCACCGGTCCATAGTGTCAATTTATAACACCGGCGGAATGATGTGCATGAAGCAACCATTTTCATCAATAATGCCTGTAATGAAGTCAGATTATGACTTTAAACAACCGAGACACACAAACACAAAATCAGGGGTCAAAATGCTCCAAATCTTAATTTAAAACATTTCAATGCTCAATCAAATTGGCCAAATCATAAAAGTCATGTTGACGGGAGAACAAAAACCTTAAAATAATAACTTAGGGAACATCTGTCTATAAAAGGAAAATAATCATCTGAGATCACAACTTCTGATGTACGTTTAGAAAGACTCGTGCTGCGTTGGTAGGAAACACACCATGGCCAGTGACGCTATACATGTATACTGTATATATACATTTATCTCACCTAAAAATATGTTGGACAGTATGCACCCTTATAGCCTGGTTTTATCATAATTCAGCAGCCTTGACGCTGATGTAACAAAGGTTTCATTGTTAACGAAGACAATTAAACTTGCTGGTTTCACAGGACAGGGCAGCATCAGAGATAAATCAAAACCCACGAGACCTCCTTCGCCCCATGGCTTCAATATAGACGACCCCTCCCCCCCCTCCCCAAAACCTCACCACATAGAAACTTCACAGATCTAATTTTCTGTCCGATGAATATTTTAGTAGGCTATTTGAGTTCAGGTCATGCACTTATTGTTTCACACATCTCCTGGGGTCAGTCCTCGTCCACATCCTCGCCCTCGGACTCCTCTCTCCTCTCGTACATCTTATCCCGGTGTTTCTCCTGGATCTCCTTCATCTCCTCGGCGTAGCGGGAGAAGGCTCCTCCGAATTTCCCCCAGGCCTTGAAGGGGATGGTGATGGAGTTCCTGTAACTGGGCTTGACCTCGCTGACCCTCAGGAACACGCCGTACTTGTTGGAGCCGACGTCGAAAAAGAACCTCTTGGAGTCCACCATGATGGAGGTGCCCTCTGGGAGCTCGCCGTAGGTCCCCGCGGCCCCGGGCCCCCCGCTAAGCTCCTCGTCCTCCCCGCCATAGTCGTCGATGAGCTTGGCCAGAGCGTCTCGGAACTCGATCAAGCCCTGAGCCGGGAGCGCGATGGTCTGGCCGGCCTGCACGCTGCCTCCGGGACCGCCCCCTCCGCCGACGCCGAAGCCGGGACCTCGGTTGACGGTCTGGCGGATGCGCAGGAACCTCCCGCGCTGGTTCTCCTTCAAGTCGAGGTAGTATTTGCGGTTCTCACGCACTAAGAACTCGCTCTTCAGCGCCCTCCGCGGGCCGCCGTCATCGCCGCCGGACGACTGCGCGATCTGCTCCGGGCTGCTCGGCCCCAGCTGGGCGTAGTGCTCGATGAAATCCCCGAGGTAGTCGCGGAACTCGGCCGCCACGGACATGGAAAGAGTCAGGCGGCTCTTAGAGCCCCCGGCGCCCACCTCTGCTATCTTAATGAAGCGGCCCTTCGCGTTTTGCTTGACGTCCAAGTAGAAGCGCTTGTTCTGGATGTCCAGGCGCTTGGACGCCAGCTCCTGGGTCTCCTGCTCCCGCTGGGCGTGCTGGAGGCCACCGCGCTCGCTCCCGCTGTCTCCATCCGCCATCTTCAGCACCTCCATCCAACTTCTCTCTCAGAGAAACGCTCCTCTCTGCTCTGCTTCGGTACGCACGGCTCTCGGCACCACAGCATTGGCCTCACATCTGCCAATAACAAGCGGCGTGCGCTCGCGGGGTCACTAATAGGTCTGCGCGCTTGTCATTCGGGGCGTGAGGGAGGTGCGCTCGGGCTCCATTGGTCAAAGTCATTTCCTCCTCCTGTGCAGGCATTTCCTGTCCTTCTGGAGCTCAGCTAAAGCTTTGAAGGAGAACTAACAAACGTTTATCTTTTTTTTATTTTTTATCATAAAGCACTTGGCTGCTTTGTACTGCCAGCGCAGCAATGCAATAAAAATGACAGAAAAGAAAATAGATACACATATGACGTGCATTTGATGTTAATATCATAACAATATTAAAATAAAATAAAATGAACAAGACAGTATTGGACTATTGTACAGAAAACTAGTGAATGTCAGAAATAAATGTGACTAACAGATGCATTCATCTTTATTAACACTATTTATATAAGTATTTTTAGGATATATTAATATTTAAAAACGAATACTTTAACTGCAATGAAATTCTATCTCCTATAAAATGCATAGGACTACGATGTTATCAACAACAATTTGCATAACAGTTTTATAAGGTGCTGCGTATTTCTGCGTATGTTATTTTAAAATCTGGCCCAGGATCAGCCGGTTGCCCTCTCTTGAATGAAGAGCTATGGCGTAAACGCTGACTGTAGATCAGCTGAACTTCGCCTTTATGTGAGGGATGAAGGCCTTTCATTCCCGAGGTCAGTGTGTCGCGTGAAAGTGATTGTGATAAGCGCGCACATGATGAATTATCACTCTTGAATCGCTTTTAATTGTAGAAGGCGATACACAAGTAACCAGCATGTAACTGGTTGAATAAGACTTTTTTTCTTTCGGTTTTTTTTTGTGTACAAATGATTGCAAATTGTTTTTAATTATTACTTTGTCCAACACCGTTCGTAACCAGTGTTGGGGGTAACGCATTACAAGTAACGCGATTTACGTAATCAGATTACTTTAAGTAAAGTAACACATTACTTTTTCAAGTTACGAGAGCAATAATCTGAGTTACTTTTTCAATATTACCCGCAAGTTACTTTTGTTCCATTTAATTGCTTGACAGCTCGGGTCGCCATGGTTGAGAAAATCAAAGATGTTACTGAGTTTCTAAAATAGTATGATATGCTTAATTCATTCACTCACAAAAAACAAAAAAACAGAGAGATTTCATATTCCTCAAAATGAATAAAAACTCATGCCACCTCAGAATAGACGCAAACCTGCGAATAATAAATGTTAAACAACACAAATATGCTTTATGTATTTAATCCATTCTATTAACCAATGTCTTTGCTTCTGAACTTCGATGATCCTGTTCAACCATAAGCAAAAATTACTCTAGACAAACGTTTGTGTGTCTTTTTTTATTGCTGAAGTTGTGTTGAAATTTCTTCTTCTGCATTATACAGTACGGATGTAAATTTACTTTCCCTTCAGCATGAGGCTTATTCATTTCACTTTTGATGTGAAAGGCTTTTATATTTGCCAAATAGAACTTCTTATATTAAAAACAACCTAGCCCTGCTTATATTTAAAAAGTAACACAAAAGTAATATAATGCATTACTTTACATTAAAAGTAACTAAGTACCCTAATTAGTTACTTTTTTAATGGAGTAACGCAATATTGTAACGCATTACTTTTCAAAGTAACTTTCCCCAACACTGTTCTATATTGTCATGCCAATAAAAAAAAAAACTGTGAAACTGAGGAATTAATATCATAACTATCGCAATATGATAACACATTTCTAAGAGCACTAGAAATCGATTCATTGATATCTCAAAGTTAGCCTACTCTAACTTTAAAAATACTCCGCTATAATTATTCCCTATACGATTGCTCAGCCAGCATATTCCAGAGTCTGATCACCGATTAAAATTTTCAACACAGTATTGCTACCGCAAGTTCACAGATTACATCAAACTCATGCATATTCCTGCGCACTGGCAAGTGGTCACACTAAACATTACCTGTTATAATGGGTTTTATAATTAATATCTAATATCGATAACCATTATATATGACAATATAAATATGAAACTATTAAATCATATAATATTATCTTTACATTACTTATATTGTGCTTTATAATTAACACATAGAAAAAAAAAAAACTTGTTATATATATATTATATATATATATAATATCTAATAGTATATATATATATATAATATATATATATATATATATATATATATCCTCCTGGGACCCAGCTATGGAGTTTTTGCCTCTGTAGTGGACATTATATTTTATTGAATTTCTCTGAGACCTCACATGTCACAGTTGTAAGTCTGTGATGTCCTGTACAGAGCACATTCAGTGCTTTTCAGAGATACCAAATGATTGGGTGTTTCACCATGACCACTCCCTCTCCTTGTTTTTAAAAATGGCTGACATTAATTTAGTGATAAAATTGTACATCCTTATGGAAATATTTATCATATTTGTACTTACAAAAATTTAAAATCTGAGTCTTTTCATTGTTTGTCATAAATCAACATCGCAGAAATGTACGGGGTTTCAAAATCAAATAGACTTCCTGTATAACAGGACATCGATTCATACATGCCCACTGTAGAGGACACCAGGACTAAAGGCATGTTTATTATGCATTTTGGGAGATACATCAAATTAATAGGAAAATAAATTATATATCAATATTTTTTATGAAATATTAGATATTATTATGAAATCTGGCCAATTACTACTCCCATTATTAAACTTCTTTTTTCAACATGCTGTCCCAACAGCACTTTAATATGCAAATCGATACAGTGTATAGATAACATTGTGCTTAATGGGAAAACCAATTTATGAAATTTTTACACACATATTGCATAAAACAAAATGGTATATCAAATAATTTTGTTATATATTTTATAACATAGCTGAGAACCATCCTTCCAAGTTTAGTTATAAAAAAAGCCGAAACCTAAAACTGATTGGTGCTTTTTTGTTAAAATCCCATTGTTTTTTGCCTTTTCATGCTACTCTTGTCTTTTATTTTTAGAAAAACTGAGTCCGGGTGCTATAACTTTATGAATAAATATAATTTTAAAAATTATTGTTAATTATTTAAGTATTTAAAAAAAACCATTTTTTCTTATGCTCTAATCACATGTAATACAGAAATATATTTCTGTTCTCAGAGGATATATTATATATAATATATAGATGATATTATAACTAATTTAATCATAATATTGGCGCAAGCTGCCACCGCCCACTGGATCCGTCAAGAGGTCACGCATGCGCTGATAAGCTCTGGAATACACCCCGAAACAGAACCTGCTCCGGAGCAGGTTATAGAGTTACCTTATGTGCCTTTTTTTTTCTTCTTCGTCCTTTTCTTAAGAATTTTTATATTATATAGTTTTTCTGTGATGTTTATCTATTAATCCGCAAGTAGTTTCTTAGTGATTGTATTTTGTATGTTTTGTATGTAGTTTGTTTTACCTTGTTTGTTTTTGTTACGTAGCTGTAATCCTTGTGTTTAACTGCATAAAAAACATTATAAAAAATGTAAATTTAAAAAGTTTATAAGTCACCTCGATTTTTTTGGTTTTTTTTTTTTGGAACGGAAAGCTGAGTTTATCCGCTTACTTACCCTTAAACAAACCCGGCTATGTCACATAACCTGCTTTCTGGAACACTCCCCAGGAGGCAAATGTATTTATGTATTTATTTTGAAGGCGGCCAGGTAAAAGAAACGCGCTTTATGAGCATTTAACTGCTGTTAAGACCAATCCCCACAACATTAAACACATAAACCTGAAAGGAACTAAAAAAGAAATAGGAAGAAGAAGAGCCATTGATATGCACATGAAATGTAGAAATAAGGAAATTGATTAAAACTGTGTTTGCTCAGTGTTCAAAATCATCTTTTGTTCTCCATTAGTCAAACATTACACTGGTCGTCAGTCATAAAACGGAGATAATCTTGCACAATAAAAGGGACTCACAAGGGCACGTTTACAATTTCAGTGTTGAAAAGAGGAAGCTGAACTGAGACTAAACGTGCTCAGTGATACAATGTATGTTATGCATTGTAGCTTTTACAACAGAATACGATGCACTATACCATGCCAGTTATTATTCTATAGCTTTTATTGTGATCGAAACATTGCCAATCACAGTATAAAAAATACTTATGTTTTTCTAATCGGTTTTAATGTAATAAATGATGATGACGCCGGCACGCATGCGCACAAGACTAGTGCGCGCTGGCGGTCCAAGAAAAAAAACTCCATATAGAAAAGCTCTGTGATTGGACAGAACCTACGTTTCAAACCAAGACGCAGCTCGCTGATTGGTTATTACGCTGGAGCGTACCGCGCTAACGCCGAAGTGGGCATCATTGTGTTTTCCCTCCGTTTCGTGCGAAAAGAGAAGAAGCTCATCTGGCGATATGGTAAAGCAAGTTTTTATTGTCTAATTTCTAAAATATAACCTAGCTCGGACGGTTGTGTTTTGTGTAAATTGTAATGGTGCCGTGTTAAAATTTTGTACACGTGATGGCTTTTAATAAGCTCGCGGTGTTTGTGGGTTTGCAGTGTTTTGGTAAAAGAGCGCCGACCATGGATTAAAGTGAATTTGGTGCATTATTTTGCAAAACGCATCAAAGAGACAGAAAATGCATGCGTGCATTTAATAATTGGGATGCAGATTATGGCAGATTTTAAATGAATAAGAGTAGAGTTATCGTAATGTTTATAAATAAGAGCCAAACTCTCATCGAAGCAGTTTGCTTATGTTGTTTGGACACGCTAAAAAAAAAAAAAAAAAAAAATCCAAAATTACCTCAAGCTTGAATGTACTTTAGTTTGTTTGTACTTTTGTTTAAATACTAAAAAATATAAAGGAATCTGAACATCAGTCATTTTTGGGCGTTTCTTTAATTTCACTCCATTATTCAAAATGAGCTACAAAAAAAAAAAACGAAGTAAGTGAACGTTACTGGAGTAAGTTTTAATTAATTTTTTATTTGTGAAATGTACTAGGAGTTTCAGAGTAAAATTTCATTTGATTTGAAGACATCAATGAACATCAGATTAATTAACACGGTCCACACTTCGTTGAGCGCGTTTAAAATCAATAGTCATTTTCTTGTCATCTGCAGCAGGAGGAAAACTGGTGAAAGGGACCGTGTGAATCGCAAGACATAACAGCATCTTCTCCAGACCACAAAGAGCTCGGTCCTCGCACTCGGTAACTGTTTACATTATTTTTACCTCTGCTTCCAAATAACTACAATGTGAACTGCTCTTTGATTTGAACTAGAGTTGCATATGAGGATTGTATTGGTTTTTTTATGTTCATGTTCCCTGTAGGTCGTAGTCACCTGTACACCCCTGAATCATACCCAACTACAGTCCATGGTCTTGTTGTGAGCTACAGCTTCGAGTTGTACACCGCCGCGCTATATTGGAGTATCCTGACTGTGTCGAGGTATGATTTTATTTTTGGCCGTCTTCTGTTATACAAGCCTTGCCCGTACGGTCATATTGGTGCAGATTGTTAGGCTTGGCTGTGATCTTCTCGTTACTGTGTGAATCGAGTTCTCTTGCCAATTCTACCGTACTGAAGTGTGAAGCGCCTACCTCTCTACTTTCCATGACGGCAGGTAAACAAATACATGGCCCCAATACAAACCCAAAATGTGAATGAGGAGTGGAACTACAGTATAAGCGGGTCCAGAGCTACTATTGCTGGCGGAGGTGAGTTTCTTTCAACTCCGGATTTTAAGAAAAAAAATGTAGTGCAGGGTGTTACAAAAACTAAACTTAGCTTTGATTCTGTAAAATGATATTTTTAGGGCTGATATTATTTTAATGGCGTGTCTTCGTGTCTTTCCCTACAGGTGTGATTCCACACATCCACAAGTCACTGATTGGAAAGAAGGGCCAGCAGAAAACCGTATAAAATGCATTGATGTTCGATTCTATCTTTGTCTAGAAAACGGCAATCAGCATTGAGAGAGCAGTTGCTTTTGTTACGTTTCCCCATTTGTTTGGTTATGTTTGATAAGCGTAGTTTAACATAACAATGGTTAGAGTTTGACGTACTATATTCATGATAATTAACGGGGAGGGGGTGTTACATGTTGTGGGGTAAGGAAATGTAATCATGGTTTTTGTTTAGTTTGGTTAAGGAATGGGTTTTGTGAGGTTTGGGTTTCATTATTGGCTTTTTAAAATCTGTTTTATACATTAAAAGATGTTTTTTTTCCTAAATGTTTCGCCTTTTTGTGATTTTCATTATTCCCTAGAAACTCCTCATATTAGCTAATTGCTGCAGGAGATCTATTAAAATGAATCCTGATAGTCGTTCTTGGATCTGACATTAGAGATTGTGAATAAAATGTATAGAAACCATTTTCCTAGCTACATTTCCATTGTATATATCTTTTGAAATAAACAAGAGTAGCTAAAAAGTACAGAACTGTATAGATTTAAACGCTTGGGTAAAAGTATTTAAGGACATTTTTCAATGTTAACTGAAGCAGATGATTTTATGATGCTTTTGTGCTTGATTATAGTTGATAACTAAACATCTATTTAACAAATAGGTTTCTGTGGATCTTAAAAAGTCTTAATTTTCCCTTCCACAAATGAAGGCATCAAAAGATCTTAAATCAGAGCAGAAAGTCTTCAAAGAATTCATAGTCATGGCATTAAATATTGCATACACTGCAAAAAAAAAAGGAATATCTTTCTCAGTATTTTTGTATTTTTTTCCAGTACTAATATCTAAACATCCATAGATCACATTACATTTACTTAAAGGGGTCATAGGATTCTATAGGGTCTTAATGAAAAGTCTGTAACATAGTTTGGTTAAAATGTATCAATGGTAGTGTAAAAAAACACCTTTTTTTTTACCCTGTCAAAAACAGCTCTTTTCAGATCAAGTCGTTTTTGTAGCATTTCCCTTTAAATGTTAATGAGCTCTGCTGACTCCGCCCCTCTCTTCCGAGCTGCTCTCAGAGAGACTTTAGCCGCATTCATCGTGAAACTTGCTAATTAGCACATTATTAGGAAAGGCTATTTGCAAAGATTCATTTACAAAACCTTACACTCACTTCTTCTGTAGGTGAAGCTGGATCAGGAATGATTCGTGTAAACATAGACGCATTTATGTAGATCGGGGGCGCATTCCCTTCAGAAACAAATGTAATGTAGCGGCTCAGATGTCGGGAGTAAACGACGACTGCTATGTTCATTATTACATCCAACAACAGAACACCTCAATCGCTTAGGAGTCATTCTTGTCTACATCTGCTCCGGCGGTGAAACAATGGCGGACTGATGACAGCACACTCAGGGCGGAGCTAAGGTAAGACACCAGTCCAGTCTGTGCTGAAACGCTACTGTCCATCAAACTATCGTGGGAGGGGCCCTTCTGTGGACGTTCCCTACACAGACAGGCATCTGCGATCGCTCGATTTGAGAAAGGCTAAACATAACCAGATTTAAAAAAAGCACTAGTGGTTTTTATCATTATAGGGTGGTTGTGCACACACACTGCCAACACACATTTCATTCAACACTTGTACCAGTGCGTAGCATCCTATGACCCTTTAAGATGTAAAACGAAGTCCTTTTTTTCATTTTTGAGAAACGGAACAGATTTAAGTGCTTACACTTAAAACAAGAACAAGTATCTGCCAACCGAGTATGAAAACTTGTTTTGAAATTCAATTAATTTTTCTGAACCTATTGGCAGAATATTTGTTCTTGTTTAAATCATAAACTCACTTTTTTATGAGATCACAATTTATCAGAAATGTATTAGTTATCAATTTATCAGACATCTTATATGATTTTGCATCTCAATTAAATGCATCTGGATTTAAGAATCTTTAGACATTTGCACTGGAAAACAAAAAAGTACTAATAAAGAACAGCATTTTTTTGCAATGTGATCAGAAGTTACAGTAAAAGTTATTTCTATATTCTAGTGGTTGGGAGCTGAGGTATTCGAGTTATATGCTATTTGTTTTTGTAAAATGCATGAAGAATTGGAGTTCTGTTTTAAGTTGTGTTTTCAAACTAAGTCTTACATTTACCTTCATAAAACCTGCAGAAACCCTGTAACTAAATGTTTCTGTACTAAACTACGTGCCACTCAATGTTCAAGTTAATGTGGCCATATATGTTTATTCTTTGTATTTTGACAGGCTAAGCAATAAATAATAGCGTGCTGATTAAAGGTGTTTAGTTTCAGTTCAGTATATTTGTTGGAGAAAAAAAATTTCCCCAAAATGATACTGGAGTGCACTGCTGTAGTGTTTTTAAATATTTTTGAAAAATCCAAGGCTACATCTATTTGATTAAAATAGTAATAATGTGCTGAATTTTCAGCATCATTGCTCCAGTCTTCAGTGTCACATGATCCTTCAGAAATCATTCTAATATACTGATTTGCTGCTCTAGAAACATGTATTATTATTATCAGTTTATTATTATCAGCATTTATTTGCAATAGAAATCTTGTATAGCATTATAGTCTTTTCTGTCACTTTTGGGCCATTAAAATATGAATTTCTTTCATAAAAATAAACTTGAACAAGCTCTTCACACTTCGGTGTAGTAGAATAGAAAATGATTTATTTATACACTCCTCTTGTACACATAGACATGAACGAAATAGAACTTTACAATCATATTTAAATAATAATTCATCAAAACGAAAAGAAAAAAAAAGATCACATTTGTTATTGCACTTCACCCTGTATTCACAAATGCAACGATGTAAACCAAGCTGAACGCCTTGACTAACAGTCAGAAATGAATGTTTTGCTGTCGGTCTCTCATCTCACTGTGTGCTGTAGTACTGCGAGTGATAGGGCTGGTATGGACTCATCATGGAAGGGTTGATGCTCTGTAGGGTGCTGTACTGATACAGGGCCTCCACAGGCAGGGACGGCAGGCCTCCGGGTGTAGCAGGGCTGTAGTGGAATCCCGGGCCGTAAGGTGCCAGGCTCTCTTGGTAGTAGCTGGGATACGAAGCGGCACGGAAACTGTGCCGATCGGAGTAATGCATCATATGCGAGGCTACCTTGGCCTGACAGGCGTGAGCCAGACTGTCCTGAACGGTCCGTTTCAGCTTCATGCGTCGGTTCTGGAACCAGTTTCTGATCTGATGGAGAGAAACATAAGATAAGTTCCCATTTAATCAGTGTTGGGGAAAGTTACTTTTAAAAGTAATGCATTACTATATTGCGTTACTCCATTAAAAAAGTAACTAATTGTTTTACTTAGTTACTTTTTATGGAAAGTAATGCGTTACGGTACTTTTGCGTTACTTTTTAAATCTGGACAGGGTTTGCTTGTTTGTTTTTAAAGTAAAAAAGTTATATTTTTGGCAAATATAAAAGCTTTTTCACTCCAGAAGTGAAATGAATAAGCCTCAGGCTGAAGGCAAAGTACATTTACGTCCATACAGTAGAATGCAGAAGAAGACATTTCAACACACTTCAGCAATAAAAAAAGACACAAATGTTTGTCGAGAGTAATTTTTGCTTATTAGTACGGTTGAACAGGATCATCGAAGGTCAGAAGCAAAGACATTGGTTAATAGAATGGGATTAAATACATAAATTATATTTGTGTTGTTTAACATTTAATTATTGCAGGTTTGCGTCATATTCTGAGTTGCATTATTTGTATTCATTTTGAGGAATACTGAATCTCTGTTTTTTGTTTTTTTGTGAGTGAGATGAATTAATGCATATTCATATTTATTTTAGAACTACAGTAACATCTTCTGATTTCTCTCAACATGGGGACAGGAGAGCTGTCAATCAATAAATTGGGAAAAAAAGTAATTTGTTTTACTTATTTGAAAAAGTAACTCAGGTATTTTTCTCGTAAATTAAAAAGTAATGCGTTACTTTACTAGTTACTTGAAAAAAAGTAATCTGATTACGTAACTCGCGTTACTTGTAATGCGTTACCCCCAACACTGCATTTAATACATAAAAGTCGAATCACTCTTTTTGCACCTTTGGAGCCCCCTACAGTTAAGAGAGTGTAATAACAGCGGATAGCTGTAGGCGTGCATTTGTTTCTGCCGTAAAGCAATCCGCCCTTTTCGCGAAATTTCGTACCCGCTTACCAAACTTACATACTCCCCCAGTACAGACGTTATATTAAGTCAGTGTACCATCAAAATGCAGCTGATATTTAATGGTAGCTATGGGAGAATCGAACCCATTTTAATGTTTGCATCAACTGAATTGTTTCGAATCTCTTCGAAACGCAACACGTTAGAGATGCCTGCTGGTTAAAACTGTGTAAATGCAACAAAAACTCAGGCCAAACACCTTCTACCAAGTGTTTTTTTCAAAGTATAATATAAGAAATGGTATTAACAAATCATCATATATCATTTAATATAAATTGTGTCCGTGTAACATGTTCTTTTATGAATTGTTTTGTTGGTTTTATGGAGGGCTCGGCTAAACAGGCCAATACGAGACGTTTAACTACTGCTCTTCATTTTTATTATACAAAAATTGTATTTTTTAGAAACCGTTATGACGTAACGAAGCTCCATTCACTGAAATCACGTGACTCCGAATCACTGGTTCGAATCAAATGATTCATAAAGGTTTCGAAGCTTCACGAAGCTGTGCTTTGAAAGCACTCATCAAGTCATTTCAAGGTAAAGAAAAACAAAAACTAGCACACAGTCGCTTTAAATCACATTATTAAAATCAGAGTAATAATAATAACAATGAATCGACCTCGTACCTGTTTATCAGACAGATTTAGTCTTTTGCAGAGCTCAGCTTTGTCCTGGGCTCCCAGATAAGCGTTCCTCTTGAAGGCTCTCTCGAGACTGTTGATTTGTTCGGTGGTGAAGGCCGTTCGGGGTCTGCGGCCGGTAGAGGGAGATACTGATGGCGCCGGTTCTTTAGGGGCCCCAGGTGAGAGAGAGCGGCCGCCCTCGCTCTCGTACCCTGATGTCTCCTCCTCCTCCGTGCTGCTGCTGAAACCTGGCTCTGAGGCGATCAGGAAACAAATAGATATTCAAATATGAAGCCAGTAAACAAAAATAAATACATACATAAACACAAGGGAGCAAGAGAAAATAAACATTTTGTAAATTTGCATTTAAATGGAAAATGTTCAATTGAAAATAAATAAATGTAGGGAAAATACGACAAAAGTAAATCAAAGCAGATCCCACGCAAACTGTACATTTGCTAGCATTACATTTTAAAATGGGATCCTAATACAAACTAAATGAAATGGATTTATACTTAAAATAATTATGTTGTTGTTTTAATATAAGTATTTTAGTGTTATTTATTATTTTAACAGTATTTTAATAGTACTTTTAACTATAGTTATGTTCAAAAATATTTATTTTTTATTATTTAGACATTTTTACTAACTATCAAATAAAGAGTACACCAGTGCTATTATCATTAAATGCTTACATGTAAAATAATAACCTATCTATTTGAATATATTTTAAAATGTATTTTTTTCCTGTGTTGGCGGTTTATAGTTTTACTTTTAACTGTTAAAGTCATTGATACTATATACTTTACTGTTAAATAAACAAAACCAAAAAAAATAACAGTAGGATTTTTATATCTGTATTTTACATGAAATCATTATTTAAAATCTTTTATAACTGTTTTCTGTTTTTAATACTTTTTTATATTTTTTATTCCAGTGTTGGCAAAGCTTCACTTCTGTACTTTACCTTTATTGTTACTGTGTTAAAGAACTATTTATACAATTTTTCTGGTAATTCAATTAAAAACTAAATAAAATAGATAAGTATTTTACATGAAAGATTACTCAACAATATTAACATGGATTATGAGAACAGTTTTTTACCGTGAGTGTGTTGCTGGACGATATTGTTGTCACTGGACTCGGTCTCTTGCGTAGATGTACACAACAAACTGTTTCCCGGTTGTGCTGGCTCCATACGTTTCTCCCGATTCTCCATGTTTTCCGGTCTCCATCTGCTGTAGAAGCCAGGAAGGCTCTCAGATGCAGTGCCAGAGGTGCTCGGGACGTCCTGGCCGGGAGAGACCCAAGAGCTTGAGGGAAGTGTTAATACCGAAGCCTGGCTGCTTTGAGAAAGCCACTCGATGGAAAAATGCCCCTTCATCTCAGAGAACCAACTGTGTCCAAATCCAGCAAAGAAAGGCAGATATCCGGTATAACACAAGGCAGTTGTGAGTTTCCAGCAGAAGTCCTGTGACTGAGTGAGTCAGATGTGTGTTTGTGTTCTGATAAGCGTGGCTTTGGGTTCACTGGTCAACACCTCCAGCATGGGGCTCAAGTATTTATAGGGCTAATCCCAGCTCATTTACAATTCACTTCGCCCCGGATCAAAGGAAGCGTCCTGATCTCCACCCCTTCAGTTTTCACAAGTGTGGTAATGAAGACGTCTCAATCGGCCTTGAGTGAACCCATTAACTCCTGGCACCAGTAAGTCTGGAGATGTAATCCCCTCCCTAAACCATCTCTGATCCTGTCTCCTCTCTGAGGTGTGCATGTGTGTGTGATTTCATATGTCCACATTAGAAGAGCGATGGAGGAAGTTCAAGGTTAATCACAGTGGCTTGGAATTCATAATCAACAGCAATATTTGGTAATCCCAAAAGGTACATAGTTTTAGTTATTTGACTAAAATGTTACCGCATAAAGTCCACAGAGCTAAATCCACTTTAAAACATTCTTTCTTTCTTTTTGCAGAATAAAAAAATAAAGATTTCAATCTTTTTTTATAGTCCTTTTATCATCAAATTTCTTTAGAACAGAAATGTTAATGTAAAACTACAACTTGAAAAATGATATCAATAATTCGTTTATGCACAATAAAATAAACCACATTTTAAAGTTCCTTATCAGAAGAACAGAATGCAAAACAACAACTTGGAAAAAGTATTTGTTTGTTTGTTTTGTTCGTTCATTCATTCATTTATTTACAGTTCCAGCACTACAGAATTAAGCTCAAATATTTCATAGTGTAAAGAAAATGATTCATTCATTCATTCATTTCAGAACAATAAAATAAAGTTTTCAACATTTTTATAGTCTTTTATTATAATCTCTTTAGAACAGAAATGTCAACAACTTGAAAAATGACATCTAACTATTTTTTAAATTTTTTTATTTGTATTCTTTAATAAATTGGTTGCGCAACAACAATAAGCTCAAACATTTCGTAGTGTCAAATAATAATAGTAAAACAAAATAATAATTATAATATTCCGTTTTTTTTAAATTATTATTTATTCATAATCATTCTGAGTTATTTTAACTGATTCCATACAGAAAATAAAACATAAATGTTTCATGGTCTTTTTTCATAGTGTCTTTAGAATCAAAAATACTGTTAAACTACTTTTTTAAATAAAAAACCTTGATCCAATAGATCAAAACTGCAGTTCTGTCCTTTGTTAAAATGTCTCTCTCATAGACACTTAATTTCCTGTGAGTGGCTGCAAACGTGCTAATTCAGCTCTTGTTTATGCCCCTTTCAGCCGGTATTGGTATCAAAGCAGGCGGCTCTTTTAAAGTGGCAGGTAGAGGTTAATGGGCTGTTTTAGAAACACTACACGAGTATGGACACAGTAGTCTGCAGAGACCCAACTACTGACGGAGATAACTGCTGGCCCTTGGATCTGCTCCCCCCCCCCCCCACCCCACCCCCCCCCCCCCCCAAACGGCATCATTACGCTAGCTGTCTGAGAATTAACTTGACAGTCCCTATTGAAGATCCATGATTTTCAAAGCCTGCATCCACTTGATTTATCATCGAGCAAATAAAACATCCTCAATTGTCCATTATTGTTTCTAAGGATCTGAATGGTTGTCCCTTTTGTGCATTGAAGAAAACCACAGAAAGGAACGGCGCCAAGGAAGAGATTTACGCTACAGAGGTTCACTCGATTTATCACCTGTAACTAGAATCCTGGCAAATGTGTTTAAGTCATCGTATTCATTCATTTATTAATCTATCTATTACTATCATTATTGTACATTCATTTAGTTACATGTTTGCTTTGTTGTATAGCTTTTGATTACTGTTTTATATGTTTAGTTCTTGGGTTGTTTGCTTATTTCTTTTTTTTCATGCACTCATTTTTTTATGACAAAATAGAGTGTTTTTTGTTTGTTTGTTTTTGTTCATAGATTATTAAAAACCAATAATGTCTTTTAAACGTGAGCACACAACCATATTAAATATGAAGAATATCATCAAAAAGTCAATATTATGCATTGTAGTGTAATATTATTAAAATCTTTATTTTCTAAAATTTTATATATTATATAATATATATACGATCGGTATGTCTGGGTGTGGTGTGTGTGTGTGTGTTGTGTGTGTGGTTTGGATGTTTTCTCACAAACAGCCATCTTTTTATATTTTATACTGTAAAATGTAGTTTATTTATTATTATTTCTTTCTTTTATTGCACAAGTTGAATGGAAGTAGCTCATTTTCAATAACTTTCAAAGCATTAATCATGGAAAAAAAATTAAAGATTATATAATTTGTTAATTCATCTTCTCAAACGATCAAATAACGAGAGTAAAATCAATCAGACAGCCGAATCTGTATATATTCTTCCCTCTTCAGCCCATTTAAAGGTTCAAAGAGCAGATCATTTGTTTACACTCTCTCATCATATCTTCATTTCTATCTGTCTCTCTCTTTCAGCGAGAGGCCAAACAAACAGGCCGATCTCATTCCTCTCTTATCTGTCACTGATCTGTCTGTAATTGCATTGTAGGTTTCTATAGTCCAGTAAGGCTCAGTGTTAGGACCGTCCCCGTCTCGTTTCCGCTGTCCCCAGGCCCTGATATGTGATAAACTGAGTGCCTGACTTTGATGTGCGTGTCAGCGGAGAGGAATCAGGCTGCAGTACAGACAGGAGTCTGTTTTTATGGATGACAGACGGGAGGGGTTAGAGACGGCAGGTCCACTTCTCATCTCACTAACACTATCATTAAAGCACAGATTACAGTGAGAGAGAGAGACTCTTCTGTAATAATGTTCCTGACCTGATAGCAGCATACAGACATATAGATGTTTTATTTTTTTAGAAAATCATCAGTATAACTGTGCTTTTAAAGAATCCCAGAATCCAAAACACTCATCTGAAGAGCATATAATGTCACAGCAAGAATGGTTTAGTCTCCAAACAACCACACAGCTGCTGAAAAACGCTTTACAGCCAAAACGTGTTCTTCATAAGAAGGTTCTTTGTGCAAACATTTTTGGAGTTTGAGTTGCATGACATTCTAAAAATAAAGATTTTTTAAAGGTTATGTATCACATAGGTTTGCTATGTGATAAGGTTGTCACATAGTGGTATAAGTCTGTTTGTTTATTATTTATAATTGTTTAAAATATAGCAATGTAGATGATGTCAGCAGTCTTTCCTCTCTTAATAAAATGAAATTTCTTTAATATCAAATATCAAATAAAAGCCTGTATTTAATAATAGCAACAGATGATTTTGGCAGTCCATCCCCTTAAAACACTGACATTTATTTAAAGTAAAAGTAATAAAATATAGCAGTTTTTATTGACTATTATTTATTTATTTAGAGGTTTCTAATTGTTTAAAAATAGCAATATAGATGATTTTAGCAGTGCAACCTCCCTTAATAATCATTTAAATTTATTTAAAACTAATGCAAAACTAATATAAAATAAACGGACTGTTATTTATTTAGAGGCTTTTCATTGTTAAAAAATCAATCTAAATAAATAATTAACATTTCTTTAAAACCAATGCAAAACTAATCAAATATAAATAAAAGTTTTACTGACTGTTATTTAATTTGTTATTTAGAGGCTTTTATTTGTTTACAAGATATATTTAGCAATGCAGATGATTTCTGCAGACCATTCTCTCTTAACAAAACATTTACATTTCTTTAATGCAAAACTAATCATATATAAAATAAAGCATTTCATTTATTTATCTACTTGCTTATAAATTAGTATCAGTCTGATTTTGGAAGCAGAAACTTTGGAAGTTTATTGTTATTGATGGAAATGTTTCGATCATTAAGAACAGATGCTCAGCCCGTACAATTTTAAGTATTTTGTTCTCTTTTTATTTGTGATCATGAGTGCAGTTAAGCACATCTAGCTCCATCAGTGTGATACGGGCTGTGAGGCTTGTGGGTTTGAGGTTGTCCGTCAGTGAGTTTATACTGAAGTCGCCGCACAGACGGCGTCTCGCAGAGGAACTGGCCCCCCGGCCTTGACGGCTTTATGTCCTCATTGAGCTCTGTTTCATCTCTAATAGGGCTGTTTGCTGCTCTGTAATGACTGCTCATGTATTGTGTCTCTGTCAGTGCTGCAGGGGCCGGAAGCTGAACACACACAGCCAGCTGAGCAAAACCAGCATCACATCACCACAAAATAAACACAACATCAACATACCGATATTGAATAAATGTATATATAAGGTTTCTAAAAACATGTATTTCATATAACATATATACGGGTTCAGTCTTTATTTTAATGGTTATATTTATATATATACGGTATGGTATGGTGTATATATATATATATATATATATATAATATTATATATATTATATAGTTTTGATATTGTTTTATTAATATTTGGAATTGTTTTATTTGTATATTTCAGTTTTTTTTATTTGATTTTTGTGAAAGTTTTAGCAATTTAGTTTTGTTGAGTTTTTTAAAATATTTTATAGTTTTTTAATTAATTTTATTTAATTTATTTAGTTAGTTTTTTATATTTGATATATTTATTATATAATTATATTTTAATTTTAAGCAATGAATAGTTTTAAGGTTTTAGTTTGGTATAATATAATAAGTTGTGTGTGTTGTGTGGTGTGGGTGTGTGTGTGTGTGTAGTAGTAGTCTATTATTCTCACATATATATTTACATTTTGAAAATTCTAATTTTTAATAAAATTAAATGTCCCTTAAAATCTAACATTAAGGCGTTGTGTTTTGTATATTTTTTAATAGTTTAAGAAAAATCATTTTACATCTTTATTCATTTAGTTTATTTTAGTCCTTCAAGTTTACTTTTTTTTTACTACATTATTTTTAAGTTAATGTTTAGTTTATTGTCAAGCAAGAAAATGATTTTTTATTGTTTTAGTTACAACTTTATGCTGGTATATATTACTATGCTGGTACACTAAATGAAAAATTAAATGATATTCTCATTTTAAATCAAAATTGTTTTTGTTTTACAACCTTAAATACAAAATATTATTATAAGTTTAAAAATTAAAATAAAATGTTCTTAAATTTGACATTAAAATTGTATATTGCAACTGCATAGACCAAAACGACCTGTGACCCATTATATACTATATAATTTCATGATAAAAACCTAAAAATATATTCAAATACATTGTAAATTTGTTTTCTTCTTAATGTTGAGAATATTCCTTAATCCTAAATACTTTGCTATTCTTTTTGTGTGCACAGATTGTGTTTATTTCTACATTTCTGCAATACTCCATTAGCACTTAAATTATGATTGTACATGTCTGTTTAATCACTTTAATACGGCCTCTGGTTAGTGTTCCTGTGTGTTCTTGTCTTTTGTTTGTTATGCAGGGAATGTCCATGAAAGTCACTAATCTGGTTAATCCCATCAGTTTGATTGCAACACATCCAGTAATCCCTCATTTATTCCAATCAGAGGAATCAAGCTCAAAGAACGACCCGAGGAACCAGCCCGGACGGAAAAGCCAGTCTGCGATTACGCTGGGAACTCAGACCGTCGGCCAGAGCTCCGGAGCCCCGTCTCCAGAGCCGAGGCCAGAGGTGTCCCGGGATGCTCCAGTGGCACATTCAGAGCACTTTTTTTTCACACCTGGAACCAGGGAGGGGAAGTGTGAAGGAGGCATTAAGCCCTATTGAGCATAACTGCCGAAAGCCACCCACCCCGTCTATTACGAGGCTCATCATTGAGGAGCCGGGGCCAGATCAGCATGTTTGTGAATGCTTGCAGATCATGGACACTTGACTGAAAGGAGTGTCCTCGCAGAGAAAGATGAGGGAGGAGGGAACGCTGCATTTAGGCCTTTCCTTTTCCTGTTAAGAGTGTAATGCAAAGGCTGACGTGAGGTGTGAACATAGACATGCCCTTTGAAGTTCAAATGACATTTAGAGGTCAATTATGTTGTTAGCAGAAGGTGTCTGCTAGGTTCAAACCGCCATAAAATACAACTTAAAGGTATAAAATGAGACGCTGCAGTTTATGTCCTGTCAAAACTGAAGACGCGCCATTTAAAGAGGCTGCAAACTGGAGATAAAACAATATAGTGTTTCACACTGTCCATTAGTGAATTACAGACTTCTGTGACAGAATATCATCAAAAGACTAGGAGAGGAGACTCAAAATATTGTTAGTGTTTTTTGTATTAATTCAAAAAATACTTTCTGTGGTACTTTGGCCATTTCAGATAGTAATGTAACTGAATGATTGTCATATTCATGAACTATAATATTTACACTGTACTGTAGGGTTTTATAAAGAATGTACACAGTTGTAAATAAAACATTTAAGAGATTATGGGAGTGTTTTAAAAGAAAATACGCTTTCAATTGTTTCTAAATTCAAACTTCCAGGTTTAATTCATTAAATGTGTTTTTTTTTTTTTACTATGTTATTACCATAGTGCCTTGTCTAAAAAGTGTCATACTTTAGAAAAAAAGAAAGTTTCATACTTTGGGAAAAAATGGTATCAGTAGGAAATTTTTATTTTAGTTAAAAGAGATAAAAGATAGTAATGTTAAAAAATACACATCTTTTATAAGGTTTCACAGCCGTGTCACGTGCCTGTCAAAACACAATGGCTGCTGAATTTAGTGTGTTTTTATTTTTTTCTTATTTAGTCTGTTCTTCCCCAGTATTCAAGAAGAAAATATTTAAAATATACAAAGATGCCGAAAAGCGGGCCATTCTCTTTTCAATCATGTCCTATAATATTTACATATGAAATGTGAACATAACTGGGAGCTAAAATATAAGGCTCGGTGATGGAAGCACTGACACATTTGTAGTGTAAATCGGAGATGGACAGACTCAGGCATTTCGTTCAGATGGAGGAGTAAACTCCAGACCCAGGTAGGCAAAAATCTCCTCTTCCGTCTTTGCTCTGACATACAGATTCTGTACAGTTTTACAATTAAACATTCAATTTAATTTTAGTAAGATAAAGTCCAAATTGTCTTTTATATCCAACCCATTCCAAAAAAGTTGGGACACTGTACAAATTGTGAGTAAAAAGGAAATGGAATAATTTACAAATCTCATAACTTATATTTTATTCACAATGAAATATAGATAACATATCAAATGTTGAAAGTGAGACATTTTTAAATGTCATGCCAAATATTTGGCTCATTTTGGATTTCATGAGAGATACACATTCCAAAAAAGTTGGGACAGGTGGCAATAAGAGGCCGGAAAAGTTAAATGTACATATCAGGAACAGCTGGAGGACCAATTTGCAACTTATTAGGTCTATTGGCAACATGATTGGGTATAAAAATTGCCTCTCAGAGTGGCAGTGTCTCTCAGAAGTCAAGATGGGCAGAGGATCACCAATTCCCCCAATGCTGCGGCGAAAAATAGTGGAGCAATATCAGAAAGGAGTTTCTCAGAGAGTTTGAAGTTATCATCATCTACAGTGCATAATATCATCCAAAGATTCAGAGAATCTGGAACAATATCTGTGCGTAAGGGTCAAGGCTGGAAAACCTTACTGGATGCCCGTGATCTTCGTGCCCTTAGATGGCACTGCATCACATACAGGAATGCTACTGTAATGGAAATCACAACATGGGCTCAGGAATACTTCCAGAAAATTGTCGGTGAACACCATCCACCGTGCCATTCGCCGTTGCCGGCTAAAACTCTATAGGTCAAAAAAGAAGCCATATCTAAACATGATCCAGAAGCGCAGGCGTTTTCTCTGGGCCAAGGCTCATTTAAAATGGACTGTGGCAAAGTGGAAAACTGTTCTGTGGTCAGACGAATCAAAATTTGAAGTTCTTTTTGGAAAACTGGGACGCCATGTCATCCGGACTAAAGAGGACAAGGACAAACCAAGTTGTTATCAGCGCTCAGTTCAGAGCCTGCATCTCTGATGGTATGGGGTTTGTGAGTGCGTGTGGCATGGGCAGCTTACACATCTGGAAAGGCACCAATGCTGAAAGGTATATCCAAGTTCTAGAACAACATATGCTCCCATCCAGACGTCGTCTCTTTCAGGGAAGACCTTGCATTTTCCAACATGACAATGCCAGACCACATACTGCATCAATTACAACATCATGGCTGCGTAGAAGAAGGATCCGGGTACTGAAATGGCCAGCCTGCAGTTCAGATCTTCACCCATAGAAAACATTTGGCGCATCATAAAGAGGAAGATGCGACAAAGAAGACCTAAGACATTTGAGCAACTAGAAGCCTGTATTAGACAAGAATGGGACAACATTCCTATTCCTAAACTTGAGCAACTTGTCTCCTCAGTCCCCAGACGTTTGCAGACTGTTATAAAAAGAAGAGGGGATGCCACACAGTGGTAAACATGGCCTTGTCCCAACTTTTTTGAGATGTGTTTATGCCATGAAATTTAAAATCAACTTATTTTTCCCTTAAAATTATACATTTTCTCAGTTTAAACATTTGATATGTAATTTATGTTGTATTCTGAATAAAATATTGAAATTTGAAACTTCACATCATTGCATTCTGTTTTATTCACAATTTGTACAGTGTCCCCAACTTTTTTGGAATCGGGTTTGTATTCCGATTACACCGATATGTTAAAGGGGTCATATGATGCGATTTCAAGTTTTCCTTTCTCTTTGGAGTTGTTTGTGAATAGATAAGATCCCTAAAGTTGCAAAGACTACAGTCTCAAACCCAAAGAGATATTCTTTATCAAAGTTAAGAGTCAGCCACACCTACCTAAAACGGCTCGTTCTAACACGCCCCCACTGTTCTACATCACTATGTTGGGAAGATTTGCATAACGCTGCCCAAATGTTCATGCAAAGAAAGAAGGCGTAACTTTTATTCTCGCTGTTGCCGCCACCTCTATGTTGTGGAGATGCTTGTTGTGTGTTTCTTTGTGAAAGCGAAACTACTTTGTTTGGCCTTCCAAAAGAGGACACAACTAGAAATCAGTAGTTAAGTTGTATTTAACCACTAAAAGAAAGCTGTCGAGACAATAAATAACTCACTGTTAGAAATTAATTGTGGTGTTTTAAAGGTGTTCATATTTGACAGGCATAACTTTTCATCAGCATTGCAGTGGGGTCTCTGATGGGTTTCGGGGTAAACCTGCAACACATCTACATACTTACTTCAGTTGCTGAGTAATGTGTTCATAAATGCAGACCCAGCAAGTGAAATCTGTCCTTGTACCTTTAATACGTGTCGGTCCTGAACTATAATGGGATGTCCTGCCTCCACGCTCTCCGAAAACCACCTGGTGTCCAACAAATGGACAGAACTGGAGGCGTCTCATCCAGTTTGGTTGTCCAACCAGGCCTGGACTTCATCTCCACTGTTGTTTTCTGACACAACATGTGTGATAGAGGAATTGTAAGAGAAAAACAAACAGAAATTTGCACCCCTACAAAAAAACACGGTGGTAGTAAAGTGATGATGGTTTGAACCTGTAGGCTTCTTTAAATACGAAATCTCCTCTCCAAGATGATTAATAGAAACATTAGGAATTTACAGGGGTGTCATTATTTGGTGTAATGAATTAAGTGTGTTAATGCGGTTTAAAGTAAAAAAAAAACATTATTTTCCACATATTGTACATTTATTGTTTCTCCTCTATGCTCATCGTTCTGAAAAGCGAGGTGTGCTGTGATTGGCCATCTATCCAGAGCGTTATGATTGGCCGAATACCTCAAACGTGAGACAGAAATGTTACGCCCCTCACATACTGTTTATGCAGTGTCCGGCCGGAGCAACAAGACAAAAATATTAAAACCCTTTATAAACGAGGCATTTGTTGCATCCAGAGGGAACATAATTAATTATTACAATGACTTATACTGTCTTTTTATACGTTGCATTGCATCGCGCCGCGTAAACATAAAACCCTGTCTGCTTTTGTGATCAGAGAAATGACAAACAAAACAAGTGCTACTCTACACTGCTCAAAACTCGCATTTGAATCATCAGTGGCAAATCCTTTAAATGAAAACGTACTTACATTCTGTGAGTCAGAACAGCCGGCATTGTAGGCTATTCTCCTAGGAAACAGTCCTTGTCCTCCATAAAATGCTCTGCACACATCTGAATATTTAAGTTGAACTGTTCTGGAACAGTGTTGTAAAATACAACTTTAACCACTGATTTCTAGTCGTGTCTATTTTTGGAAGCCAAACAAAGTAGTTTCGCCTTCACAACGAAACACACAGCGTCTTCACACATGGGGGCGGCGGCGGCAACAATACTACAGCGAGAATAAAAGTTACGCCTTCTTTGTTTGCAAGAACATTTGGGCGGCGTTATGCAAATCTTCCCACATTGTGACATAGACATGTGGGGGCGTGTTAGAACGAGCCGTTTTAGGTAGGCGTTGCTGACTCTGAACTTTTATAAAGAATATCTCTTTGGATTTGAGGCTTTAGTCTTTGCAACTTTACAGATCTTCTTTATGCACCAAGAGCTTGTAACACTCCAAAGAGAAAGGAACAATTGAAATCGCATCATATGACCCCTTTATGTCCTGTGCTAAAGACGCGGTGTTATCACGTGGTATCTGTTACTTTTCTCTGCGCTGGTGAAGACGGACCAATCGCAGCCATTTGTGATTACTGCAAAATGAATTCAAAAATCTTTTTACATTTGTTCTGCCAGATTCCAATTATATAGCAAAGTATCAAGAATGTTAATTAACATATTTAAACGTTAATAGCGTAGTAAACAAACGTCTCCAAAACCGTAAGGCATCTTCATATTTGAACGTGACTCTGTGAACTCAGGCTTTTGGGCCACAGGCGCCACCTATCGGAAGACAGACCTCATGTCTCATAGGATTGTATCCAGGGGGATCTATTTTGAGTGCTACACATGTTGAGAAAGTTTTGGTGCACCCATAAAGTGTTCCGACTGGGTGCAGACTTGCTATATTAACTTAACTCACAGTAGTTATATAATACAAAATAAAATAATAAAAGCGAAAGGGCAGATTTTCTTGATCTTCAAATGCATTTATAATAGCATGAAGCAACTTTGTGACTTTATGTGAACGCATCAGCTGTTAGATCAGGCTGCAGTCATATGACACTGAGTGTCTCACTTCCTCAAACTTTCTCAGTTCATCCCACCGTGTGTGCTGCAGTTCGCCACTCAAAGCCCCCGACTGCTTGACTCCGTTTTTCCAGGCTTCCAGACTGCGGGTTTGGGCTGGTTTTGGCCTCATGGCGAGCTCGCGGGTCGGTCAGTGGAGGTCCAGCGCGTGGGTCGTGTCCACCTGTCTACTGCTCGCGCTTCTCACCTGCACGCTCAGGTGTTCCGAATGCGTCACACTGAGCAACATCATCCTCATTCTCACCGACGACCAGGATGTGGAGATGGGGGGAATGGTAAGTGTACAAAATTAGCCTACACTTTTTTTATTGGTCGTGCACCATGACAGTATCACTTTTGCACAAAGTGTTGTGCTGTACTGTAACGTAATACAGTGCTTTCAGATGGTTTTAGATACTCTAATTTATGCACCATAATGTTGACATTTTATTTCAGTGAACTTACAAAAATACACACCAAAAAAAATCCATAATAAATTAGTGTCATTTTATGTTGTTCTTGAAATGAAGGCTATTTTAGCCTATTTAATGTATAAATATAATATTTAAAATATATCTTTTTATTGAGGCAATATATCAATGAATTTCCAAGATGGTACTACCTTAGTGTATGTCCAAACACACACACACACACACACACACACACACACACATGTCTGGTCAGCTATCCTTGTGGGGACTCTCCATAGGCGTAATGGTTTTTCTACTGTACAGACCGTATATTCTATCGCCCTACACCAACCCTACCCCTCACAGGAAACTTTAAGCATTTAGATTTTCAAAAAACTTAATTCTGTATGATTTATAAGCTTTTGTACCCATGGGGACCACAATTTAGGTCCCCACCGTGACACGAGTCCCCATGAGTCTGTGTGTATTCAGGTTTAAATCCCCACCAGAATATATAAACCAGTACACACACACACACACACACACACACATTAGTACTATGTATATGTATATATATATTCACCTCAAATTCAAACAGAACAAATTTAAGAAATTATATTGTTGATGCAAGGAAGGCTATTATAGGATTTTTTTTGTTTACATTGTGACATTTTATCATGAAAATCAAGCACATTTAATTTCCCAGTTCTCATTCTGATAATGCAAAAATCTAGCAAATGATGTTAAATATATATCATACTGACACTATAGCGTTCTCTATTCTATCTTCTTGTTTACTTTTTATTTATTATCAAAACTGACCCTCTAACACTAACATTCTCTATTCTTTTTCTATTCCTTTTTACTTTTTGTCTTATTGTAAAAAAAAAAAAAAAAAAAAAACTTGCTATGTGTACTGCATTAGACTAACTGAGACTTGTCACAGCACTTTCATATGATTGCTCTTTTGTTAGTTTTGATTGCTTCTAGTGTCCTCATTTGTAAGTCGCTTTGGATAAAAGCGTCTGCTAAATGACTAAATGTAAATATATTCAAATGTATTATTTAAATTCAAAAGTATTTATACATTGTAGCATTTGTTGTACTAGGGAATTTTGCATTCATTTTTCTGCTTATATATATTTAAAATATGGTTTTATTGAGACAGTACATCAGTGAACTTCCAAAAATACCAAGTAAACAACCACCACTATCTCTCCTCTCTCTCGCTCTCTCCATCTTCCTCTCTCTCTCTCTATATATATATATATATATATAACACACACATTTTTTTCCACGAAAATTAAGCATATTTATCTCCCATTTCTCATTCTGATACTGCAAAAAGATTTGTTAAATTGTTATATCTTATATATTTTTAAATAATTATAAATATATATATATTTGTATTGTTATTATTAATATTACATTAGTACATATAATATATTATATAAAGCATTATTAAATTCAAAAGTTTTTATACATGGTAGTATTTATTGTACAGTTAAAGTCATATTGAAGCAGCTGTTGTTTTAAGAATCAAGTTCAGGAACAAGTCATTAGGCACAAATGAGTGTGTGAAATCATACATCCTGTTGACATTGTAGTTGTTACAGATGATGCATCATACTGACACTATAGCCATCTCATTTAGTGTTTTTTTTATCCACAGACGCCCATGAAGAAGACCAAAGAACTGATCGGTGATGCTGGTGTAACTTTCTCCAATGCTGTGAGTGCTCAGCCATAAACCAAAGACCTTAATGATTCTGACCAAATATCACAAGTTTCTCCTTTCCTGTTGTGTTTAGTTCACTGCCACCCCTCTGTGCTGTCCCAGTCGCAGCAGTATCATCACTGGGAAATATCCACACAATCATTTGGTCCGAAATAACTCAATTTCTGGCAACTGCAGCAGCACGGCGTGGCAGAAGGAGGCCGAGCCCTTTGCCTTTCCGGTTTACCTCAATAAGATGAGCTACCAGACCTTCTATGGCGGGAAATACCTGAATCAGGTGAGCTTTTGACCCGCCTGGTGCTCTATGCACTATCACTGACCTATTTGCATGGTGTTCACTTTTTGAAATTTGCGTACAATGATATCAGAAGCTCTGCACAACGTGTTTAAATATTTGCAATCTTTCAAATGTCTGAAGTGTTCTAAGCCAACAACATTCCTACAGGTTTTAGAAGTTTGAAATACTGCTAATGTTTATGTTCCTTTTCAGTTACTTTCCTGTCCTGGTTACCTCAAATTCAAGAATAGAATAGAATATTTTTTGTGTTTTCTGATTACCATGAATACAATACATGTTTTTTTTAATCTGCAGTAGTGCAACAAATGCAATCATATATAAATACTTCACTATTTAAATATAATATATATTTTTTTGCATTATAGTAATGACAACTGGTTGACGAAAACGTGCTTAATTGTCATAAAAAAATAATGTTGCAATGCAAAAAATCTCCAGTTGTTCACTAAAACATGTCCAGTTCCATTTTAACCAAAATTCTACAAAAGATGTATATATATATTATATATATATATATATACTATATATACAGTGGGGCAAAAAAAGTATTTAGTCAGCCACCAATTGTGCCAGTTCTCCCACTTAAAAAGATGAGAGAGGCCTGTAATTTTCCTCATAGGTATACCTCAACATGAGAGACAAAATGAGAAACAAATCCAGAAAATCACATTGTAGGATTTTTAATTGGTAAATTCCTCGGTAAAATTTTTTGGTCACCTACAAACAAGCAAGATTTCTGGCTCTCACAGACCTGTAACTTCTCCTTTAAGAGGCTCCTCTGTCCTCCACACATTACCTGTATTAATGGCATCTGTTTGAACATGTTATCAGTATAACAGACACCTGTCCACAACCTCAAACAGGTCACACTCCAAACTCCACCATGGCCCAGACCAAAGAGCTGTCAAAGGACACCAGAAACAAATTGTAGACCTGCACCAGGCTGGGAAGACTGAATTTGCAATAGGTAAGCAGCTTGGTGTGAAGAAATCAACTGTGGGAGCAATTATTATAAAATGGAAGACATACAAAACCACTGATAATCTCCCTCGATCTGGGGCTCACGCAAGATCTCACCCCGTGGGGTCAAAATTGTCACAAGAACTGTGAGCAAAAATCCCAGAACCACACGGGGGGCCTAGTGAATGACCTGCAGAGAGCTGGGACCAAGTAACAAAGGCTACCATCAGTAACACACTGCGCCGCCAGGACTCAAATCCTGCAGTGCCAGACGTGTCCCCCTGCTTTAGCCAGTACATGTCCAGGCCCGTCTGAAGTTTGCTAGAGAGCATTTGGATGATCCAGAAGAGGATTGGGAGAATGTCATATGGTCAGATGAAACCAAAATAGAACTTTTTTGTAAAAACTCAACTTGTCGTGTTTGGTGGAGAAAGAATGCTGATTTGCATCCAAAGAACACCATACCTACGTGAAGCATGGGGGTGGAAACATCATGCTTTGGGGCTGTTTTTTCTGCAAAGGGACCAGGACGACTGCTCCGTGTAAACGAAAGAATGAATGGGGCCATTGTATCGTGAGATTTTGAGTGAAAACCTCCTCCATCAGCAAGGGCATTGAAGATGAAACGTGGCTGGGTCTTTCAGCATGACAATGATCCCAAACACACCACCCGGGCAACGAAGGAGTGGCTTCGTAAGAAGCATTTCAAGGTCCTGGAGTGGCCTAGCCAGTCTCCAGATCTCAACCCCATAGAAAATCTTTTGAGGGAGTTGAAAATCCGTGTTGCCCATCGACAGCCCAAAACATTTACTGCTCTAGAGGAGATCTGCATGGAGGAATGGGCCAAAATACCAGCAAAAGTGTGTGAAAATCTTGTGAAGACTTATAGAAAACGTTTGACCTCTGTCATTGCAACAAAGGGTATATAACAAAGTATTGAGATTAAATTTTGTTATTGATCAAATACTTATTTCATGCAATAAAATGGATATTAATTATTTAAAAATCATACAATGTGAATTTCTGGATTTTTTTTCCTCATTTTGTCTCTCATAGTTGAGGTATACCTATGATGAAAATTACAGGCCTCTCTCATCTTTTTAAGTGGGAGAACTTGCACAATTGGTGGCTGACTAAATACTTTTTTTCCCCACTGTATGTTCCCTTTTAGCACCGTTAAGATTTTTGTCATGTGACTTTATTTTTATGATGATTAAGCACATTTATCCCCCAAATTCTGATTATTATCAGAAATGTACTATAATACAAATCTTTTTTTATTTCAGTCAGCAGCAGTAGTACAACAAATGCTACCA
The DNA here is from genome assembly GCA_018155175.1 of Sinocyclocheilus anophthalmus. Taxonomy (NCBI): domain Eukaryota; kingdom Metazoa; phylum Chordata; class Actinopteri; order Cypriniformes; family Cyprinidae; genus Sinocyclocheilus; species Sinocyclocheilus anophthalmus. The sequence goes on along the minus strand of JADLZN010000638.1, from coordinate 85,987 downwards.
TGTATAAATACTTGCAATCTAAATAATATATATTTAACATAAATGGGTGCACACGTCTAAATCTTTGCATTATTTTAATGAGAATTGGGAGATGAAAGGTACTTAATTTTCGTTAAAAAATGTCAGTGCAAAAAATTCTTTAAATAGCATTCGTTTCATCAACAAAATATAGTGTCTTATTTTTCTAAAGTCTAAAAAATATAATTTTTGAGGTAGAGGGGAAATATGACTAGCATGTTCTCCCAGTCACTGTTTCCCCTCTTACCGCTCACATAAATCCCTCTCTGTGTCCTCAGTATGGAAGTAAAGACGCAGGCGGTGTGGATCATGTGCCTCCTGGCTGGGACCAATGGCACGCACTGGTAAGTCATGAACTGACGCAGCATTCCAACACTACTTCCCTTTTACATTCAGATCAGCAGGGAAAAGCTGTATGTGCTGCAATATGTTCTATACTTCCCTTATCTGATGATGTCTGTCACCTATAGACAAGCATTCGTGCAGAATACATGGTTTAGTATGGTCATCTTATGCGGCGGTCTCATTACAACTTGCACTGCAAAAGCAGATCTGGTTTTGAACCATTTAATGGTTTCAGGGCAAATATTTCATTTTGTTGTATGATCTAACAGTGTTTTGGTTTTATTTGTGTATCCGCAGGTGGGAAACTCTAAATATTACAATTACACACTGTCTGTGAATGGAAAAGAGGAAAAACATGGAGACAACTATGAGAAGGACTATCTCACAGACCTGGTTGTAAGTTTTTAATGCTTTTAAGTGTAGAGTCAACATTAAAACAAAATTTGTAACCAATTTTTCTTCCATAATGTGATGCACTTCTGGGTTAAACAGGATATTCAGTGAGGAATAAAATGGACTTATTTTATTTATATATAAATATATGTTTGGGTCAAAGACGTTAAGATGTCCACATCAAAAGAAATTGATTTTATGTCCATAGAAAGCACATTAAATGCAAGTAAAGTATCTACTTTTAAGGTTTCAAATAAGTTTTTGTAGAATAAAATGTCAAAATTTGGTTGAAGTAATGTTACTTTGTCATTCAGTGTAACACAATATTTTTGTAAAAATTCAAATAACATGCTTATTCTGACGTGTACATGTTAAAATACATATAAAAAATAAGGGAGCATATTAAATTTGATTGGGTTTTAAATGAGTAAAACATTCTTACTGACAAATGGGCAAAACCTAGGATAGTGGCAAATTTAAAAATGTAAAATTACAGCTAATTAGTATTTGGGGTGAAAGCAATTAGTCTTTTAATATGTCACAAATAGATTTTTGTTGTAAATATGCCTGACAAAATTGCTACACTGAATGACATTTTAGTGGGTCTCTTCTTTAAATCAGGCGAAATAAATTTATGATATTTATTTTTTGCTCAGAAAAACTAAAATACAATTACATTAAACAGAAAACTTTTAAATTTTTTGGGGGAAAACAAGAACAATTTAAAGCAGTATTACACTTATCGTTTTTATGCTTAAACCCTTTTTCGTCCTTGACCCCTATATAATAAATACATTATAAATCTATTTATTATCTATTTTGTGGAGGGGCTTTTTACAAATCTGAAATAGGCAAGTTATTAAATGTTCATAAAAAATTTTTAGTGCTGTCAAACGATTAATCGTTTAAAAAAAATAAAGTTTTTTTGTTTACATAATATATGTGTGTAATGTGTATATTTATTATGTATATATAAATACACATACATGCATGTATATATTTAAGAAGAATGTTTATATATTGTATATTGTATATTAATATATAATATAAATTATATAAATATGTAAATATTTTCAAAATATATACATATACATGATAAATATACACAGTACACACGTATATATTATTTAAACAAAAAACTTTTATTTAGAATGCGATTGATTTTGAAAACCTTTGAAAACATTTCAAAGACAATCTTTTTATTTTTAATAAGTAGCCCTGATAAATAGTTCACAATAAGCCTAGGAATGAGTATTAGGAAAGTAAATAGAGAAATTTGACTTCAAGTTGGAGCATGTCATGTCAAATCAATCATTCATTTTTAGAGGCGTCAACAGTCACTCAATTATTGCAAGCATTTACTTCCTGCTAAATGTGACAGCCAATGAATTTTGTTTTGTTTGAATGAAACTTGTTTTACGTTGGAAATGCATCCGTTAGCACAATGTGGTTACCAAATAATATCTGTTTTAAAACAAGATACAATCTGTTCGCCTCATGACTGACTGAGAAGCCACGTAGTTTAATTCTGTGTAACTCTGAACGTTAGAATGTGCCTCCACACGCCAGCCTGTCCACTCAGCAGTGTGTCATGCGATTTCTGTGGGACGCATGACTGGACTGCTTGATATCTGAAATCTGGGCTGCAATCTTGCGTCACCAACCGCTGCACTGTTATTATTTAAGTTAGGGCAGGTGTCCCAGAAACAGATTAACACTAGACCGAAACTCCACTCACAATTGTTGTTTTTCCATAGATAAGCCCTTTCAGTCTGGGGCTGTGTGAATCCTGTTTGTTTGCCTGAAGTTTTAAAAAAATATCTTACATGTATGTTGTTTCTAGTTCAACCGGTCGCTGCATTTCCTGGAGGAGCGGAGCCCCAATCACCCGTTTTTCATGATGTTGTGTCCGCCGTCTCCTCACTCGCCGTGGACGGCCGCCCCTCAGTATCAGCAGTCCTTCAGCGACGTCAAAGCGCCACGCAACGGCAGCTTCAACATGCCTGGAAAGGTTCAGCTTTCAGTTTCATCCTTAATGACATCTGACAGATTATGAGGAAGTACTGCAGGTGTAAATGATGAGTTTGGTTGGATTTAAAGGGGTCATATGATGCGATTTCAATTTTTTCTTTCTCTTTGGAGTGTTACAAGCTCTTGGTGCATAAAGAAGATCTGTAAAGTTGCAAAGACTAAAGTCTCAAATCCAAAGAGATATTCTTTATAAAATTTAAGTCAACCACACCTACCTGAAACGGCTCGTTCGAGCACGTCCCCACATGTCTACATCACTATGTGGGAAGATTTGCATAATGCCGCCCACATGTTCACGCAAAGAGAGAAGGTATTTGTATTTGAAGTATTTGAATCCATTTCACAAACTCGTCTCCCAGACCAAATCACCGTAAAACACTCTACGCGAGCGAAACTACCAGAGCCCTTTGCTTAGTCTGATTGCAATATTGGATAATGCCGAGAAGGCGCCTCATGTTAGTGAATGATTGACGATTGACGATCGCGAACTAAATCAGTCTGGTCTTCATTGATTAAAGAAGGCAAGCATGTCTCTAAGTGTACAGCTAAGACCTTAGAAATAATTTTGCTAACAGTGTTAATTAAAGAAATTGGACTTGTGCTAAACACTCATCTGGAGGTTTATTTTTATTTGATTTTTTTTTAGAATAAGATATATTTGCCTGGTAAAATGTTTGAGGTAGCGTTCCCTTTTCAAATGAAGTGGAGTAGACTTTAAACAATTGATCACTAATTAAGTGTCCACATATTTTTTGTAGAAGTCTGAACCAAAACCATCCGGCCCTGGGGCTTTGCCGTTTTTCAGCTAAACGATGGCCTCCAAGATGGGCTGGAACAGGATGCCAAATCCCTTAAAGGGTTAGTTCACCCAAAAATGAAAAACTAGCCCACAAATTACTCACCCTCATGTCATCTTAGGTGTATATGACTTTCTTTTTTCAAACGAATCCAGTCGGAGTTATATAAAAATTGTCTTTGATCTTTCAAGCTGTTTAATGCCACTCAGCGGGTGTTGCATGCATCAGTCCAAAAGAAGTTAAATAAAGTGCGTCCATTCATAATAAAAAGTGCCTCACACAGCTCCGGGGGGTGAACAAAGGCCTCCTGTAGCGAATCGATGCGTTTTTGTAAGAAAAATACCCATATTCAAAACGTAATAATCACTTTAATGTAGCTTGCGCCAACACTTGTACACTGAAGCAGCTCCGGGAGCATGACGTATGATGTTGGCGTTGCGCATGTGCCGGTGAGTCTTGTGAAAACCAATGTTTGTTTACAGGATCAAAGGAAGTAAAGTTTCCTTACTTTAGCAAAGGAAAACCAGTCTCCTCTTGGCTTATATCGAAATCCTCCGACATTCTTCTTTACAAATCCTCGTTTTGTACTTCTAATTAGTGACCGTTGTTTTGTTTTGATCTCTCCGCTGCGTTTCCGTGTGCGTCACTTCTGAGCGGCACATGCGCAAAGCCGACCTCATACGTCATTCCCCTGGAACTGCTTCCAGTGTACAACAGTGGGCGCAAGCTACATTAAAGTGATTATTATGTTTTGAATATGGATATTTTTCTTACAAAAACGCCTCGATTCGCTACAGAAGGCCTTTGTTCAGCCCCCGGAGCTGTGTGAGACACTTGTTTTTTTTTATGGATGGGCGCTTTTTATTTAACTTCTTTTGGACTGATACATGCAACACCCGCTGAGTGGCATTAAACAGCTTGAAAGATCAAAGACAATTTTTAATATAACTCCGGCTGGATTCGTCTGAAAGAAGAAAGTCATATACACCTAGGATGACTTGAGGGTGAGTAATTTGTGGGCTAATTTTCATTTTTGGGTGAACTAACCCCTTACGAAAGCAAAAAAATATACTTAAAAAAATTAGGGGTATAGACCGATCCTAATATACCATTTCTCCCGTAGAGGGGCCCAAAATACTCCATATCTGCTCCTTATCTTTATCATTTTTTCTAACTTAAAGAGAAATGTTTGTAACTAAAATGGCAACACTAGAATCTATATTAATCATTTTATATTATTTTGTTAAAAAAAATGTAATTTCATAATATTATGCATTAATTATATTTTCTAAAAATTACATTATATTATGCATTAAATATAATTTAATGCATAATATTATGAAATTCAACAGAATAGATATTTAATATATATTTTATTATTTGTTTGTATTATATGTTGTCGGTTTAATTTTTTTCTGTATTTTCATATTGCTAAATTATATTTTGGTGCAATTTCATGCAAGCATTTCTTGACCTAAGATGCTGTTTCTCTGATTTTAGGATAAACATTGGTTACTACGGCAACCTGCAAATCCAATGCCAAACAGCTCCATTGAGTACCTTGATAACGCTTACCGCAGGAGGTACGCAAATATAGATTTCATGCAACGTTCTATCAAATAAATCTTTCTATTGAGATATGTGTGTTTAATATCTGTGATAGGTGGCAGACGCTTCTGTCAGTGGACGACATGGTGGAGCAGCTGATTAAGAAACTGGATTCAATAAAGGAGTTGAACAACACATACATCTTCTACACATCTGATCACGGCTATCACACCGGTGTGTCCTCAGTCTCCACAGTTTTATTGACCTGTTGTCGCCTGACTTTATGACACCTTATTTTTCAATCGATTTCAGGCCAGTTCTCATTGCCCATTGACAAGAGACAGCTTTATGAGTTTGATATTCGCATCCCTCTCTTGGTTCGGGGTCCAGGAATCAAACCTAAACAAACACTTCAGGTTAGAAGACTGATTTAGTGAACAACATGTCTAAATATGTGACCCTGGAGCACAAAAGCAGTCTTAAGTCGCTGGGGTATATTTGTAGCAATAGCCAAAAATACATTGTATGGGTCAAAATTATAGATTTTTCTTTTATGCCAAAAATCATTAGGATATTAAGTAAAGATCATGTTCCATGAAAATATTTAGTAAATTTCCTACTGTAAATATATCAAAACTTAATTATTGATTAGTAATATGCATTGCTAAGAACGTCATTTGGATTTGGATTCGATTTTTTTGCACCCTCAGATTCCAGATTTTCAAATAGTTGTATCTCGGCCAAATATTGTCCAATAACAAACCATGCATCAATGGAAAGCTTATGTATTCAGCTTTCAGATGATGTTTTGTGGTCCAGGGTCACATATATTCTATGTAAAAATTATATAACATCTACTTGCCTGTCCGCTAGTCTCCAGTGCTGAATATAGATCTTTCGATGACTATCCTGGACATCGCAGGAGTAAATCTCTCCACCGTCAACATGGACGGACAGTCTTTCCTGCCACAGATGGTGAGTATGTCATGATTTTCACTTCCTGTTTCAGAACATGTGTATGTGACATATTTTTTTATGCCGTTTCACCTGTTTTGATGTATTTTTCCTTACAATACCTACCTCAGTGTAGCATTATGTATGTATTGTACCAAAGTAGCAAAACAATCTACACTAAATTTAAAAGAAATTATTACTTTTTTTTTAGCAAGAATGCATTAAATTGATTGAAAGTGACAGAAAAGACCTTTATAATGTACACAAAAGAGAATTGTCGCAGAATCCTGAAAAAAACAAATGTATCACAGTTTCTCTAAAAAATATGAAGCAGAACATCTGTTTTCAACATTGATAATAATAATCAGAAATGTTTCTTGTGCTGCAAATCAGCATATTAGAATGATTTCTGAAGATCATGTGACACTGAAGACTGGAGTAATGATGCTGAAAATTCAGCTTTACATCAAAGGAATAAAATACATTTTAAAATATATTCACATAGAAAACAGCTATTTTAAATTGTAATAATATTTCACAATATTACTGTTTTTACTGTGTTTTTGATCAAATTAATGCAGCTTTGGTGAGCAGAAGAGACTTCTTTCAAAAACATTTTAAAAAAGAAATCTTAGCAACCCCTCACCTTTAAACAGTAGCTTCTCACAAAACCTGTCAGAAGCATGTCCACATCATATTTTCACATCATATTTTTTTATAAAGGAAAAATGAAGCATGTTTAAGGACCATTAAGATTTTTATGCATTGCGAAAATTAAGCACTTTTTCCCATCAAATCGCATTATTAGCTACAAAATACTATAATGACTCTATATAAAATCTGAAGCGTTTAATTATAATCAAAGTAATATTTTCTGCATTGTGTTCATTTTCAAGAAAAAATGATGGTCCTAGTAAGACCATTGTCATAACTTTTTTGCATTACAGTAATAATGAAAATTACATTATTACCAATGAAAGAGGATTGTCTAATGTCACAGTGAAAGAAAGTCTTCTCTGTGTCTTTTCTCTTCTAATATTCTCATGAAGGCACCATCGTTGCGTAATGGCACCGAACGGCCCTTCTTTCTGGTTGAGTACAACGGTGAGGGACATTCCTCTGAAGATCCCAGCTGCCCTAAACTCGGCCCTGGACTAGCTGTAAGTGTTTCAGGAATCATTTACTACACTCTTAAAAACTAAGCTTCTTTATTGGCATTGATGGTTCCATGAAGATTCATGGAATCTTTCAATTGCGCAAAAGGTTCTTCATAGTGGAAAAAAGTTCAAATGTTCCTCACACTAAGAAAAAAATGATTTTTTTTAAGAACTGATCACTGAAAGGTTCTTTTAGAACCAAAAATGGCATTGATGCATTTGCTCATCAGCATCTCCTGATTTCTAGGAATGCTTCCCAGACTGCGTATGTGAAGATGCCTTCAACAACACGTACGCCTGCGTCAGAGCTCTGAAGGATGCCAACCTGCAGTACTGCGAGTTCGCAGACAACGAGGTGAGCACATGTCAGTCAGGTGGGCAGTTGTGGACCAAACTTTACGCTGAACCTCAATGAATTTCCCCTGTGATCTCCTGCAGTCGTTCGTAGAGGTGTACAACCTGACGTCAGATCCCCATCAGCTGGAGAACATCGTGAAGAAGGTCGATCCTGCGCTTCTACAGACCATGAACCAAAGGCTGATCAAGCTGCAGTCCTGCACAGGCAACAGCTGTCGAAACATCAAATAAAACCATGCCAGAGGGCGGGCCGGACCCCAGCTCTAGCAGCGAGCGCTAAGTTCAGTAATGTGAAAATGTATCAGGGTGTTCACTTGCACACATCTCCCCCGAAATTCTTAAAGAGAGAGTTCATATCCTGTCAGTATTTACTCCCTCTTATGGGGGGGGGGGGGGGGGGGGGGGGGGGGGGGGGGGGGGGGGGGGGGGGGGGGGGGGGGGGGGGGGGGGGGGGGGGGGGGGGGGGGGGGGGGGGGGTGTGTCCAACGCCATACCTTTTTCTTTCTACCGTACAATGAAAGTGGATGGATTTGCAGTTGATGCGAGAAAGAAAGTCATACAGGTTCTGATGACATTAGGGTGAGTAAATATTTACAGAAATGTAATATTTGGCATGAACTCTCCCTTTAATTCTGATCTGGGAAGTCACACACACTTCCCTCCTTAAAATGTGAATGTATCTACAGCGTGATTCTAGTTCATATGCTGTCATACAGCTACATGAACAGTTTCTAAGGGCTTGAAACCGTTCAACTGAAGGTTTACTTGTCGTCAGTCTTGCCTTACTTCCTGCTGCAAAAAAATTCAGCACTTTTATGATGAATGAATGTTTAATTCAAGTATCGTCGTGTTTGGCTAAATTATATACTACCATCAAAACATTCACCCTTTGCATTTTAAGAGTTGATTTTCTGTTTGACCTTTATTTTTGGTTATGTGTGGTTGTTTTATTTAGATGTTTCATACTGTGAATTAAAAATATATGTATCCATAACTGCAAATGCTCATGTGCCTCGGTGGAAATCCTGTTCTGATGTTATTTTAAAAAGATAAAGGGAAATTTGCCAATTTTAATATGAAATATGATTGTGCCCTTTTGCACTAAAGCAGTGTTTGTGCTTTTATATGATACAAATGTTTAGTTTTGAAGAATCAATACATTTATGAAAAAAAGCCTTACTTTGCAGTGTCCACTTGATGCAAAATCTTTTCCTTTTTAAGAATTTTAATATTTAATGTATGGTTCTGACAAAGTCATCTAGACTGATTAAATTAAGAAACTGAGCATGCTGAACTTCATGGAATATGAATTATTCATCATAATTATTGATGACCGATTTTAAAAAAGTGATTTTAATCCTCGGATCAATTTATAAAATACATAGTCAAATACATTTAAAATAAAATTGTAAAATACATAATTCACTGCTTTTTGAGTGGAAAAATGTATGAAGTAGGGTCATACATTTATTTTTCCATTAAGGGGCAATATTTACCCTCTGGGATTTATTTCCGGGGCATTTTCCCTTTTGTAATTAGAATGACCTTATGTATTTGTGTTCTCTTTTATGTTAAATACTTTATATTAATTCAGTCAATCAGGCATTTTCTTCTTCATGACCGGTGACTAATCTAAGCACCTCTGACTGGCCAAAAACCTGCTATTTTTTTTGTTTTGTTTATTTTGTCAGCATATTTGCACCAAACCTCTATTAATTTCCGACTATGGCATGAAGTAATAAAGAAATAGTTTTTATCTTTACAAGTACACACACACAGTGTAAGACCCTTTCACGTCACCACCGTGTGGATATTTTTACTAATGATTTCTCACAAAACATTTTTTTTTTAAACTTCATTTACACTTACTGGACAGTGTAAAACAAAAATAAAGAGAAATTCCTTAAGCTTCTCCCTTTAATAGCAATGTTCTAAACACACAAGACATGGGCTCAGAGATATTTGTAGACTACTTTTTCTTCTACCGTCTGCATCTCGATTTGAACAGGACATTTGTAGAAATGTGAGAGCAGTTCCTCTGTGTAACCAATGAGAAAGTAGAATTTCGACGGTAAGAGCTTCTGTATCATCACAGCACAGATGACTAGGAGGTTTCCTCTGCGTTTGATCACCACCTCATCCGCTAAACAGCCGTGAAACGTGCCGTACATGAAGCGTCTGATGAAGACATCCTCCACAACACGCTCCGCCGCTCCATCTTCACCCTGAAGATTACCTATGGGACGAGGAAGTGTATGAAACAATGTTATTAACAGATACTACAGGCAACTGAATCAACAAGGTCTGGATTACCAGCTCTTATAGCGTCAGTAATTTTAGGAACCCAACAGGTTAAGGAGTGGAGATGTAATACAAAGATTGTGACTTACTGGTGTGTTGTGAGAGCCAGCCTTTCCTGTGCCCGATGTGATGAGGGTGATACGCCTGCTCATAAGTCACTGACTTGTCTCCTTTACCCACTCGAATACGAGCTGCACGGTTCTGTTAGAGAGGAGACAGATCCTCTGGGTTAAAAATGCAGATGAAAAATACTGATTCTGCTGATACTGGAAGCGGTCGAATCCGTTTCTGTCCTTCCGTCATATAATATTCGATTTGTCCAGGCTTTGTTTCAAAGGGATTTCGTCTACTACTGATGGTCCGATGTAGAATTAAATCTGAAAACGACTTCAAGTTCACGTTTATTTATAAAGCACATTTAAAAACAACGAGTGTTGTACCAAAGTGTTGTACAATTGTAAACCGTTTTTGGCAAGATAAAAATGTGTGTATAAATGTAAATATGGGGCAAATAAGGCTGTGTTTTAATTTTAAAGGCAGAAGCTCAACAATAGATCAAATAGAAAGCTGTAAAATGTGTTAACATTTTCAAACATTTTAATGTTTTTTCGTACTTTTGCTTTACCATATGTACCCCACTTGACTATACACAGAAAAATAGAAGATAGAATAAATTAAATTTAATGCGCTTGGATAAACAAGATGCACAAAAGTCACTGGAGTTCACATACCTTCAAACAAGCTGCAGTGCAGTGAATGTTCCTGAAACATGCAGCAGAATTTAACTGGCTGCTCACAATCTAGGAAATAGAGAATATTTGATAAATGACATCTAAATCGTGATTTCCATCCCACATTACATTCAGTGCCAGTATCTGTCTATCCGACCGCTTCTACGTCAGTTACTCTCGATTAGAAACAAGTTATTAGTTAGAATAGCAAAAAAAAAAGTCAAATTCTTACCGACAGCAATTTTGTTTGTCTGACCAAGGACGCCGCCATGTTTTTTCTCATTCACTGCACACAGCCGTCAGCCGTCAAGAGCGCATTACTGCCACCTGCCGCACGGGAATTACATTTTATACCGTGTTATGTGCAGCGTTGGGGAAAGTTACTTTTAAAAGTAATGCGTTACAATATTGCGTTATAAAAAAGTAACTAATTACGTCACTTAGTTACTTTTTATGGAAAGTAATGCATTACATTACTTCTGCTTTACTTTTTAAATCTGGGCAGGGCTTGCTTTTTTGTTTTTAATATAAAAAGTTCTATTTTTGGCGAATATAAAAGCTTTTCACAGCAAAAGTGAAATGAATATGCCTCAGGTTGAAGGGAAAGTACATTTACGTCCGTGCAGTAGAATGCAGAAGAAATTTCAACACACTTCGGCAATAAAAAAAGACACAAATGTTTGTCTAGAGTAATTTGTGCTTGCGGTTGAACAGGATCATCGAAGGTCAGAAGCAAAGACACTGGTTAATAGAATAGGATTAAATACATAAACATATTTGTGTTGTTTATCATTTAATTATTGCAGGTTTGCATCATATTCTGAGTTATTTTCATTTTGAGGAATACTGAATCTGTTTTTTTTGTGAGTGAGATGAATTAATGCATATTCATATTTATTTTAGAACTACAGTAACATCTTCTGATTTCTCTCAACATGGCGACACCAGAGCTGTCAATCAATAAATTGGAAAAAAAAGTAACTTGCATTACTTATTTGAAAAAGTAACTCAGATATTCTCTCGTAAATGAAAAAGTAATGCGTTACTTAACTAGTTACTTGAAAAAAGTAATCCGATAACGTAACTCACGTTACTTGTAATGCGCTACCCCCAACACTGGTAGTGTTCAATAGTTTAATATTATTATAATATACACATTAGTACACTTTAACAGTATTGAGTTCAATTCAATAATATTATAATTAAATAATATGTAATAAAATAAAAACGTTTTACAAGTGGTTTATTTTTGACCAGACTTTTATTTTGTACTGACTGAACAGGAAGTGCCGTAGTGGATTTTCTGCTTTAAAGAACAATACAAGTCAGGATAGGAGTAGATTATTCTAATATACAAGATAGATAATGGAACTCCTCAAGGAAGTGTGTGCAGCCCAGTGTTATTCAATTATGATCAATTATAATGTTAATGGTGACATAGGAAGTGCATTATTTGCAGATGATGGGCATATGGAAAAGAGGACGTAATATCGCATTGTATCGAAAAAGTTACAAAAAGCAGTAGATGAAGTGGAGACATGGGCAAATAACTGGATCTTTAGATGATCAGGGGCTAAAACTCAAGTCACATGTTTTAGTAAAAGCAAAAATGTCTCAGAAGTTAAGTTGAAGTTATATAATCAGAAATTAGAGCTGGTGTCAGCAGTTAAATGTCTTGGTGTATGGATGGAATCTAAACTGACTTTTGCGATGCATGCTATAATAAGTTAATTAAGAAATGTAAATCAGGAGTAAACATCTTAGGATGCTTATCAGGGGTTGAATGGGGAGCCTGTAGATTATCATTGAAAAGAATATACTGTACATTAATTAGATCAAGTTTGGATTATGGTAGTATAATATATGGATTTGCATCTGAAACCATACTTAAAAAGATTGAAGCAGTTCAGAATCAAGCTGTAAGGATATGTTGTGGTGCTTTCAGAACATCTCCCATTGCAGCCATGCAGGTAGAAGTTGGAGAAGCTCCTTTATACCTTCGTAGATATAAACTAAGAATGAATTATTGGGTCAATATAAAAGGTACAAAGTACAAGTAGCTGGTATTGCAGACTTTAGTCCAACTGAAGTATTATCTAGTGTACCACCATGGAAATTTCCAATGCCAAGAGTTGATTTACAAATACAAACATTAATGAAGAATGAGAAAGAAACCCCCAATGTTATTGTACAGCAGTGTTTAGATCAGGTGTATTCATCATGGTTGCATTTATCTAAAGATCCTGTCTCTGGTAGAACAGCTGCTGCAGTATATATCCCTACATTTCACACGTATTAGAAAGTTTTAAAAATAACTGACACACATCAGGTATGCAACATCAGGATTCTGTGATGGGAGCAAGCACAGTGGGTTTAGGATGTAACACCAGTTTGGTTAGTAATTTTTGTTTTTTTTTTTCTGACTCTTATGCAGCATAACAATCGTGCAATGGATTAAACATCATCAAGGCAAAAAAATAATTTATGAGATTCTTGCATGTTTGTTAAGAATAAGTAGTGTAACTTTAATACTGTCCCACTGGGGTTTCCTGTGGGAGTTGAGCTAATGAATGTTAAAACTACCTAGCAATATATATATATATATCCAGTGGGTACGGAAAGTATTCAAACCCCCTTAAATTTTTCACTCTTTGTATATTTCAGCCATTTGCTAAAATCCTTTAAGTTATTTTTTTTCCTCATTAATGGTACACCCAGCACCCCATATTGACAGAAAAACACAGAATTGTTGACATTTTTGCAGATTTATTAAAAAAGAAAAACTGAAATATCACATGGTCCTAAGTATTCAGACCCTTTGCTCAGTATTTAGTAGAAGCACCCTTTTGATCTAATACAGTCATGAGTTTTTTTGGGAAAGATGCAACAAGTTTTTTTTCTCTGCCATTCCTCCTTGCAGATCCTTCCAGTTCTGTTAGGTTGGATGGTAAACGTTGGTGGTCAGCCATTTTTAGGTTTCTCCAGAGATGCTCAATTGGGTTTAATTTCAGGGCTCTGGCTGGGCCATTCAAGAGCAGTCCCAGAGTTGTTGTGAAGCCACTCCTTCGTTATTTTAGCTGTGTGCTTAGGGTCATTGTCTTGTTGGAAGTTAAACCTTCGGCCCAGTCTGAGGTCCTTAGCACTCTGGAGAAGGTTTTCGTCCAGGATAGCCCTGTACTTGGCCGCATTCATCTTTCCCTCGCGTGCAACCATCGTCCTGTCCCTGCAGCTGAAAAACACCCCCACAGCATGATGCTGCCACCACCATGTTTCACTGTTGGGACTGTATTGGACAGGTTTGTTATGAGCAGTGCCTGGTTTTCTCCACAACTACTGCTTAGAAATAAGGCCAAAAAGTTCTATCTTGGTCCCATCAGACCAGAGAATCTTATTTCTCAACATCTTGGAGTCCTCCATGCAGGCTTTCATGTGCCTTGCACTGAGGAGAGGCTTCCGTCGGGCCACTCTGCCATAAAGCCCCGACTGGTGGAGGGCTGCAGTGATGGTTGACTTTCTACAACTTTCTCCCATCTCCCGACTGCATCTCTGGAGCTCATCCACAGTGATCTTTGGGTTCTTCTTTACCTCTCTCACCAAGCTCTTCTCCCCCGATAGCTCAGTGTGGCCGGACAGCCAGCTCTAGGAAGGCTTCTGGTCGTCCCAAACGTCTTCCATTTAAGGATTTTGGAGGCCACTGTGCTCTTAGGAACCTTAATTGCAGCAGAATTTTTTTTGTAACCTTGGGCAGATCTGTGGCTTGCCACAATTTTGTCTCTGAGCTCTTCAGGCAGTTCTTTTTGACCTCATGATTCTCATTTGCTCTGATATGCACTGTGAGCTGTAAGGTCTTATATAGACGGGTGTGTGGTTTTCCTAATCAAGTCCAATCTGTATAATCAATCACAGCTGGACTCAAATGAAGGTGTATTACCATCTCAAGGATGATCAGAAGAAATGGACAGCACCTGAGTTAAATATATGAGTTTCACAGCAAAGGGTCTGAATACTTAGGAGCATGTGATATTTCAGTTTTTTCTTTTTAATAAATCTGCAAAAATGTCAATTCTGTTTTTTTTTTTTCTGTCAATATGGGGTGCTGTGTGTATTAATGAGGAAAAAAAATTAACTTATATTATTTTAGCAAATGGCTGCAATATTGTTAAGATTGAAAATTTTAAGGGGGTCTGAATACTTTCCGTACCCACTTATATAATTTTATTAGAAAAAACAAAAAAAAAAAAAAAAAAAAAATATATATATATATTAGATTCTATATATTATATATATATATATAATTCACATGTTCTTTAAGCATTTTCTTAAATTTTGGCAAAAAAACAACAAGAATACTAATTACTAATTTTAATTATTTTGTTTAACAAAAATGTATTTCCAATGTATGCATTATTATAATATACATTTTTTAATTACCATAATGCATTTAATATAATTGAATGCAGAATATATGATAATTTCACGCAAAATAGATTTATATATATATATTTATATATTATTATTATTTGTGTAATTTATATGTTGCCCTGTTTAAAATTTTTTTTCTGTATTTTCATGTATGCCCGAAACAATAGAGCATGTTTTAATGAATAGCAAAAATGGGCATAGAAACATTTAGTATGCAAAGCCTTTTGAAAGAAAATGCAGAACAATATGAAGTATATGGTGCAATTATAAAAGTTATTAAAGAAATTGGATTAGAAGGGAGAATTTAGTTTTTGGGTTGTTTTTTTACCAATGCCACACTCCAGTCCGGTTGGTGGCGGTAGTGCACCACAAGTTGGTTTGCGAACCGCCATTAGAAGAAGAAGAAGAAGAAGAAGGAAGTGCAGCTGCTCTCGAAAGATCTGTTGTTGCTGCTTTACGTTTGTTTTCCATCAACAAGCATCGAAATTAGACAGCGTTCAGTCAGATTTGATCCCGCTGAGCTGCTCAGCCATGTCTTCTCCGGTGGAAATGACTGAGCTTTATGATAACGCGCTGTTAGGGATCCTGCAGCATGTTGGAAACATTCAGAATTTCCTGCAGGTTTATTTTGGGTTCCTCTACAGAAAGACGGACTTCTACCGCCTCATCAGCGGCCCACAGGACCGCATGGGCTTCCCGCCCGGAGTAGCTGAAAAAATGGTGTTCAAGGTACTGATTGACTTTAGCTTTGATCCATTAAACTGACTGGATAGAAATAAGTATAAATGCGGCATTGCAGTGATGGCATCTGCTGAGAAAACCATGGGGGAAAGCGAAGTGACTTCTAGCCAATAGCCGCTCTTTGTGCTCTGTGTTTATCCCATCCGAGTACACACACACACGCACGCACGCACACACAAACACACACACACACCCACACACCCACACACACCACACACACACACACACCCACACACACGCTGAGCTATTTTTGGTATTGAGGCCACGACGTACTGACTGATATTATATTCATGTACTGTGATATTTACATATTTCAAATAGTACCGTGGTACTACTGTCTGTTAACAGATTGTCAAAACTTCCATAAGCATTTTAAATAATTGTATTATAATGTTTATACCACCTTCATAGTTTGCTAGGGACTGTGGTCTTATTAATTATACAAATAATTTCATAAATTTGAATAAAAAAATTAGGGTATTAGGTTTTTATTATATTATGCCACTTATAATGGCTGTCTTACAATACTTTTAATTTAACTACTCCCTCTTTAATTAATTTATGAAATTTAAAAATGATACATTTATATATATGTTATTTTATTATGCCACTTTATAGTTGCTGTAATAAACTGAAGAGTTTAGAATTGACTGTAAGTGTATTTTCTGTCATTTTCTTCCATCAGACGTTTAAGTTATTTGAGAATCTTGCAGAGCAGGACAGAGAGAGGGCAGCGAGGCTGGCGGAGGAGAAGAAAGCCGCTCCTCCTGCAGTACAGGAGCTGGAGGTTCGATCAGAACAGGAGGCTGAAGCTCCTGTGGAGGAGAAGAGGAGCACAGAAGAGCCCACGGCTGTCGCGGCACCATCAGCACAGAGCACAGAGACACACGGAGAGACTCAGAGCAGCACCGCTGAGCCAGCAGGAGCCGCAGCGCCATCAAACTCTGATTCTGACACAGCCAACGTGTATGCTTGACTTTTAGATCATTTGCTCCAAAAATATGAATGCTGAAAGACACTACTGTTCAAAAGTTTGGGGTCAGTGAGATCAAAAATGACGGTTAAGACAATTATAAATATTACAAAAGATTTCTATTTCAAAGAACAACGTATCACAATTTTGACAAAAATATCAAGCAGCACAGCTGCTTTCAACATTGATAATAGTAAGAAGAAATGTTTCTCGAGCAGTAAATCAGCATATTAGAATGATTTCTGAAGGATCATGTGACACTGAAGCACTGAAAATTTAGCTTTGCATCACAGAAATAAATATATTCAAATAGAAAACAGTTCTTTTAAATTGTAATCATTTTTTGACAATATTTCTGTTTTTGTTGTATTTTTGATCAAATAAATGCAGCCTTTGTGAGCATAAGAAATTTCTTTCAAAAACATTTAAAAATCTTACCAACCTCAAACTTTTGTGCACTGTTTGGACCTATTAATAAGTTCTATTTCACATTTCCAGTAAACAAGATGGCTTTCAGTTGAATGCAGACAGTTACAATGGCGCGGTTAGAGAAAATTACACCTGGTCGCAGGATTACATGGATGTGGAAGTTCGAGTGCATGTGCAGCCTAACATCGTTAAAGGCCGACAGGTGAGTGTAACCTGCTGCCATCTGATTTTCTTACAGTTTGGCAGAATCTTAATTTTGATTTTTTTTTTCTTGCTGTCTAGTCTTACCGCAAAGCTAGTTTGATAACAGTCTTCTTTCCGTTCTGTTTCTGCGTGCAGGTGTCTGTGGATCTGCAGTCGGGGAGGGTCCGCGTGGCCTTGAACGAGGGAGGATCACAGAGAGTCCTGATGGAGGGCGAATTCACACACAAAATTAACACAGAAAATTCCTTGTGGAGTCTGGAGCCTGGCCGCTGCGTTCTGGTACACATTATTTGTGTATGGTGCATCTGAAATGATGATAGTCTGATGTATCAGCCGATTATTAGCCATTTTGAGACTGTGTCCGCTTGATAAAGGTTTTATCTCCTCATTGTCAGTTTCAGAATTCACTAACAGTCTTGTCAGTTTATAAGTACTTAGTTTTCAGATGTCTTTGTGAATTTTAAATGCAATTTCAGCAATTTTGTATTACTCTTATTTTAGTATTATTTAAGATTATATAGTAATTCATATTTTTATTTAATATTATTTATTGTCAAATTTTTTTTATCTAAACAATTAGAAATGTTGCCTTGGCGAACTAACTCAAATAGTTAGTTTTTCATCTAAATTTATATTCTTTTATTCCAGCAAAAATTTTTAGTATTTTAGTTACAGGTTGCTGTGGGTCTTAAAGTCATAAGTCGCCCTTACTGTATACACAAAGTGAGGCCTTAAGACACTCCACTAGTTTGAAAATAGGCTCATTTTCCACCTCCCCTAGAGTTAAACGGTTGAGTTTTACCGTTTTCGAATCCGTTCAGCCGATCTCTGGTTCTGGCGGTAGCACTTTTAGCTTAGCTTAACAGCTCATTGAAGCTGATTAGACCGTTAGCATCTCGCTCAAATGACCAAACCACCAAAACAAACAGACGATATTCTCACTCTTTTTCCTCATTCAAAACTGCTCTTCTGATAGTTTCCTCTGTACAAGACCGACGAAAATGAAAAGTTGTGATCTTCTGGCCGATATGCTAGAACGAGACTCTCAGTTCTGGCGTAATAACAAGGACTGGGCTCCGAGTATCATAGGTGCAATGGGCAGCCAAGTGATAGGTGACACCAGCGCCTGAAAATAGGTTATTGGAAGTTACCTTAGCTGGGGACTATTTTGAAGGCCCTGCGTATACTGCATTGCGGGCACATTATCGAGAGAGATGCTAATAAGTCGAATCAGTCCATTAGCAGGCTAAGCTAAGCGAGGGCTAAAAGGCTACAGCCATACCGGGGCGGAATCGGCTGAGTGGAGTTCTTCAAGTAGACCACGAAAACAGATCTAAGAAGACTGTTTTAACTCTAGTAGTTAGAAATGAGCCTATTTTCAAATTAGTGGCGTGTTCCTTTAAAAGGTCATAATATTCATAGGTCCTGGCATTAATTTTCATGCACTGCAAAAAAAAAAAAAAAAGATCTTCCTCTGTATTTTTGTCTTGTTTTCCAATACAAATACCTAAACATCCTTAAATCAAGACACATTTACCTGAGGTAGAAAATGAAGATGTGAAGTCTTGTTTTCTGAGAAACTGAACAAAATTAAGTTAGTTTTTTTAAAAGAAACAAATTGTCATGT
This sequence comes from Sinocyclocheilus anophthalmus, assembly GCA_018155175.1. Lineage (NCBI taxonomy): Eukaryota > Metazoa > Chordata > Actinopteri > Cypriniformes > Cyprinidae > Sinocyclocheilus > Sinocyclocheilus anophthalmus. Next base: position 66,959 of record JADLZN010000638.1, on the reverse strand, counting down.
GGTATAAATTGTGTCCTTGTGAAGTTTTTTTTTTTTACCCCTTTGGGCAAATTTTGTTTCTGTTTTATCACACTCACCAGTTCTTATAAAACAAGACTTCTTATGTCATTTTGGAGCTTGAGTAAATGTATCTTGATTTATGAATCTTAAGACATTTGTACTGGAAAACAAGACATCACATTGTTGGCAGTGGGAGCAGTAGGTTACATTACAATTATTTCCCTATTGGTTACTTGGTCTTCAACGTCTTAAATTTGCCGTTCATAAAACCTCCTGAACCTCGAGTTCAAGAGCACCCTGTTTTGTGTGCATCTTCTTATTTGGCTGTCATTATTTGTAGTTCTGTATACACGATTCATCTCTAGATATTCTATGGAATTGTTTTGAATAATTTGGGCCGTGTACGATGGCTACGGTCTGATATATTGGTTAGGGGTTGTAGCCAGACGTCATGATGGTCCTTTGGACGTTTTCCCTCCGCGCTCTCGTAAACCGGGGAGGTTGTGAGCGCCGGTTGAAGGGCGAGGCTGAGAGCGATTGAACCAAATCAACCGGAACGCCTATGGCAACTGTAGATAAGAGGATCATGCTGTACTGGCCCGCCTTCTTTATTACCCACCACAAAACTCCAGTTTAAACCACAGAGCCATGAGATTGTGACAGCAGCAATGAAATATGTTCTATGTTGCTTACATTCCTTGCTCTGGAAAAGTTAAATAGTTCACGCCCAAAACTGAAACCGTGCTAAAATGTCCAGCCCTTTAGGCCGTCATGTCCGAGAATGGATGATTTTTGTTTCTTCTTTCATCAGATCGAGATTTGTAGAAATTTACATCACTTGCTCCCCAGTGGATCTTCTGTTGTGAATGGGTGCCGTCAGAATGAGATCTGATAAAACATCACAATAATCCACAAGTAATCCCACACTTCTCCAGTCCATCAGTTAATGTCTTGAAGTGAAAAGCTGCGTGTTTAAAAGAAACAAATCCATCATTTGACTCTTAAAACCATTGGTCTGGCTAAAATACTTGTCTCTATCTATATTGTTTCTCCTGGTGAAAAAGTTGACGTCCGTCTGAATCAGGAGAGAAATAGCACAGATCAAGCATAGTTACAACAAAAAACATTCCTTAAAAAACATGTTGGTGGATTTTGATGTGAGAGTACAACAGGGGATGGACTTTTTCACTGGAGGAAGCGTTGTTATGGATTATGGACTCGTATTTTGTCCAGAAGCGACGGTTTAAGTTAATTAATGATGTCTTAATGATGGAATCCTTTCTTATAAACATGCAGTTTTTCACTTTACAAGGTATTAACTGGTAGACTGGAGTGGTGTGATTATTGTGATGTTTTTATCAGCTGTTGAGACTCTCATTCTGACGGCACCCATTCACTGCAGAGGTTCCATTGGTGAGCAAGCGATGCAATGCTACATTTCTCCAAATCTGTTCTGATGAAGAAACGACAGCCGAAGTGCATACTTTCTCAGCAAATTTTCATTTTTGAGTGAATTATTCCTTTTAAAGCTTTGGCACTTGTTTGCGTGAGAAACTGTCTGGCTATGTGGAAAAATGTGTTTTTACTTTGTGTTTCAGAAAGTTCATGAGATGCTGATGATGGGCCTGGAATGCTGAAGGATCTCCGTTTAAAGGCCAAGAGTTTGACCCCTCCATGTTCAACATCCCACCCGGCGCGGTCCAGTTTTGAGGTCACATGACAGTGCCATATGTAAAGTCGAAGCACTTACTGTAACACACACACACAACCCTGAATTACAGTAATGGTGTCGGTTTCTTGCGGTTCTACCAAATGAACATCAACAGTGTCTGCTCTGCACATCTCATGCCAATATAACTGATTCGCTGACACTGATTATTGTCTCATGTTTAGTTACTGTTTGGCATGCAAAATGGGCCGATGATCATTTATTATTTTTAGTGTTTTATGAAATGAGTTGATCTTACATTTGCCCAGTTACTGACTGTATTCAGGTCGTATTGTTTGTTAGTTTTCATACTATTTCAGTGATCTACAATGGCAACAGCGAAACCCAAGTTTCATCAGATATGTGCTGTTTCTTTAAGCAGATTGCTGGAGTTCACACAGGAGAAAAAGTCTTCTTTCACTTGTTTCCATCATTTGCATCAGATTTTTGTGCCTGAATCAAATAAAACCTTTTGCATACGTACATTTTTTTTATATTGCTGTCACACTGTATTAGAGATAACGAAGTACAAGCACACTTTTTGAGCTAACCATTTCATAAAAATAAGTTTATTAAAATAATAAAACCCCCCAATTTTGGTCTCTTTAGTTCACCCCACTCATTTTCTATAGGGTTCGTGTCAGAGAACTGGGATGGCCATGGCAGAACTTTAATTTTGTGCTCCGTGACACATTTTTGTTGATTTTAATGTTTGTTTTGGATAATTGTACTGTTGAAAGATCTAATCATGGCCCATTATAAGATTTCTATGCCTTTGTGTTACCTCATATCTACACCTTTCTGTCAAACAGAAAGTCATGGCTGGACAATTTCATGTTTCTAGTCACCTTGGTGCACTAAAAAAATATGTAAATATGAATGGGATATCCTTGAGATAATTTACTCATAAGAAAGCTTAGATTGTTTTAGTCATTTTTTTTTTAAATGAAAGATCAAAAGGATAAACAATACAGACAGTTTCACAGCCTTCTTTGCTCATATTTACCAAGGGTGCCAAGCCTAGACTTTTGTCCTCTGTAGAGGACATTATATTTTAGTGAATTTCTCTGAGACCACACATTCAGGGCTTTTTAGAGATATCAAATGTTTGGAGGTTTGATCATAAACACTCCCTCTGCTTGGTCTTTAAATATGACTGATATTGACAGAATAATCAAATTTAGCACTCAAACGTTTTGTACTTATTAGTTTAATCTGCTTATTTCCATATTGTTTGTCATAAACCATCTCAGAAAATGTAAAAAAAATCATAAAAGTAATGTGGGGTTTAAAATCGGAATATGACTTTTTGTTACGAAACAAGGCATCATTTTTATATGTCTTCTGTAGAGGACACCAGGACAAACATCATGCTAATTAGAGATTTTGGGGAAACACAAGAAGTCAATAGGGAAAGAAATTATAGATCAATATTCCTATGAAATATGAGATATTCTTATCATAATGTTGCCAAGTTATTACTCCCATTATAACTTATTTTTTTCATGATGGTTTGCCCCAAGAACACATTAACATGCAAACTATAAAATATGCAGTTTCCATTGTTCCCATGTTTTTTTCTTATGCCTCCATCAATGCAATGACAATAAAAACAACAGAATTCACAAAACGGATTTTTTGTTCCAGGAGAGATCGACATGACCTTTTAAGTGCCGTATATGGACATTATAATAATAATTAAACGTCTGACTGTATTAAATTGGTCTAATGAACAGTGTTTGGGTATAATAATTACCAGTAACGCAAGTTACGTAATCAATACTTTTTTCAGTAACTAGTAAAGTAACGTATTACTTTTTAATTTACGAGAGAATATCTGAGTTACTTTTTTTTCTAATTTATTGACTGATAGCTCTACTGTCCCCATGTTGAGAGAAATCAGAATATGTTACTGTAGTTCAAAATAAATATGAATATGCATTATCTCACTCACACAAAAAAAAAAGAGATTCAGTATTCCTCAAAATTAATACAAATAATGCAACTCAGAATATGTTGCAAACCTGCAATAATTAAATGTTACAATAATATCCTTTATGTATTTAATCCCATGCTATTAACCAATGTCTTTGCTTCTGAACTTCGATGATCCAGTTCAACCGCCAGCACAAATTACGCCTACAAACATCTGCTTTTATTGTTGAAGTGTGTTGAAATTTCTTCTTCTGTATTCTACTGTAATTTTACTTTCCCTTCAGCCTGAGGCTTTCATTTCACTTTTGGTGTGAAAAGCTTTTATATTTGCCAAAAATATAATTTTTTTTATTTTAAAAACAAACAAGCAAGCCCTGTCCAGATTTAAAAAGTAACGCAAAAGTAACGTAACGCATTACTTTCCATAAAAAGTAACTAAGTAACGTAACTAGTTACTTTTTTATGGAGTAACGCAATATTGTAACGCATTACTTTTAAAAGTAACTTTCCCCAACACTGCTAATAAAGCATTTAATGTTGTTATAGGTATACATTTATATATGTATTATAGTTGTGTGTGTTTGTCACACGACATAACGGTCAATTTTATAATACGTTTGGTCAGTCAAACTGAACAAAGTTGATTTCTAATGTGTTTTTAGTTTCATGATGAGATCACCTCGTGAAAGGGAAAGATGTTGCAGGTGTAACGCCACAAACAGAAGCTCCGCAGCGCCCTCCAGCGGTGACTGACGCAGCGGAAAACAAGTGCACTGCAGCTGAACGGCGCATTCGGTGAGAGGTCGGTAAAGCAGTCGAGCCTGCTCGTCGGCGAGCCTCTACCTCACTCGAGTCCGGACCCACGTTTAAGTTTTGTCCTCAAAAATCCCGCAAGTCGAAGACACAGCAGAATAATCGTAGTGCTGGATACACACACACACACAGCTCGGATATTGCCGCGAACGCTGAGGGCTGAGAAATGGCAACGACAACTTGCACGCGCTTCACCGACGAGTACCAGCTGTATGAAGAACTTGGAAAGTAAGATTTGCTTTCTCTGCTGGTGTTTGTGCGTAACCCGAGTGTCTTATATCGATAGCACACATTTCTTGAATGTAAATGCATATGCAAAAGCCCAGAGGAGTTGTTAGGAAACATTAGAGGGAGTTGCGTTTATCTATACTAGTTATATACTAACTGTATTATTTAACTATATAGAGTGTATGATGATAAACAGCGATCTGGTGATCATTTTGAGAATGTTTGCTGCTTTTTGGCTTCAGAAATGCATTGAGTATCTGTGGGGAATCCTAAAGGCGTGTTGTCATGACTCGTGCATGTTAAAGTGAATGTTTGCATGCTTACTATATGCTTTTTGGCACGTCTGAACTCTTTGCATCTCGCGCAGGATGCACAAAAGAGCTGTCAGGAAACATCAGAGGGAGTTGCATTCAAATACTCCCACTACTGTGTTTATTTGAACTGTCACGTGTGTGTGCTCATAAACATAAGCCGTCAGGGGTTAATTTTGAGGATATTGCATGTTTTGTGGCCCCTCCGGTGCATTTCATGCGCACGCTCGATGACTGTCAGGAAAAGTTAGAGGGGAGTTGCGTTTAAATAACACCCACCACTGTTCATATTAAAGAGGGAGGGGGGGGGGGGGGGGGTTGAATATTTATGTGCATACAGTCTCTGATTATAAAAATTAGCATGCAGGTGTTAAAGGGGTCATATGATGCGATTTCAAGTTTTCCTTTCTCTTTGGAGTGTTACAAGCTCTCGGGCATAAGAAATCTGTAATTGCAAAGACTAGTCTCAAATCCAAAGAGATGTTCTTTATAAAAGTTCAGAGTTAACCACACCTACCTAAAACAGCTCGTTCTAACACGCCCCCACATATCTACATCACTATGTGGGGAGATTTGCATAACGCCGCCCAAATTTTCACGCAAAAAAGACGTCGTACTTTTTATTCTCGCTGTAGTATTGTTGCCGACGCCGCCATGTCTTGAAAGACGCTGTGGTGCTTCGTTGTGAAAGCGAAACTACTTTGTTTGGTCTTCCAAGAGGACGATATCTGCTTCGTCATGCCAGGAGCTGATCCGTGCTGGCCGCTGAGGAAATACATCAACCTTGCGCTCGCTCACCCTGGCTCCGCCGGCTGTTCTGACTCACGGACTGTAAGTACGTTTTCATTTAAAGGATTTGCCACTGATGATTCAAACGCGAGTTTTGAGCAGTTTAGAGTAGCGCTTGTTGTTTGTCATTTTATTCTGATCACAAATGCAGACATGGTTTTGTTTACGCGGCGTGATGCAACGCAAAGCGTAAAAAGACAGTACAAGTCATTAAAATCCATAATTATGTCCCCACTGGATGCAGTGAATGCCTCGTTTATAATGGGTTTTTTTTATGTTTATGTCTTGTCCGCTCCGGGAAACGGCATCACAGTATGGTGAGGGGCGTAACATTTCCATCACACTCTTGAGGGATTCGGCCAATCACAATGCACTGGATTGCTGGCCAATCACAGCACACCTCGCTTTTCAGACCGATGAGCTTTGGTAAAATCGATGCGTTTCAGAAAGGCGGGGGGCATAGAGGAGAAACAATAATGTCCAGTAGGTAAAATAATGTTTTTTTTTTAAACCCTTAAAACCCCATCACACATTTATTTTACCCAAATACACCCACTAGTGTTTCTTTTTAAGTCGCACATATGACCCCCTTTAAATCTTAGGAAACAAAAATGTTGCTGCTTTTTATAAGCTGTCCTGAAAAATAGTGGGGAGTTGTTATGAGCTGTTCTTTGAGTGTATTGAATCAACGATACCATATGACACGCAGTGGTGTATTTAAATGATCTTGCATGTTGACTAGAGATAGTGCTATCTAGAATGCGTATGTAGTTCATTAATTGCATGAATTATGCAACATAAATCATGAGGATAATGTCATGTGCATTCATGCAGAAAGCTCAAGGACCGTCTGAAACATTAAGCGCGGTTACAGTGAGTTATTTCCGTAGTTCGTTAGGTTTCAGTGTGTTACATTTGAGAGTTTACTCAGAACCACATATCGCTAACGTTGTATCTCGACACGCTTGGAAAGCGTACACAGAGTTGCTGGTGGGATCCTAAGGTAAAAAAAATCTAAAAGGTACATTATTTCCCCTAATGCAACATATTAGTACCCTTAAAATCACCCTTAGTACTTTAAAAAGTACATATTGTACATTGTTGTACCTTTTTTTTTCTCATTGTAAGGGTGATACAATGTATCAATAGTTCTATCATGAGGCACGTTACATTTACACTGTATCATAACTCTGGGAATCTGGTGAAGGGTGCGCTACATTGTGTCATCTTCTGTCCTGTGACTTTGGACTGTGAGATCTTCCCGGCGGCTGTTTGCTGTCTGTACTCTGACGGGTGTGTGGTGTGTGTGTGTGTGTGTGTGGTTGGTGGTGTGTGTGTGTGTGTGTGTGTTTGTGTGTGCTGTGTGTGTGTGACATGCTGCTGCCTGACTTTCAGGAATAAGTTTACTCTCTCAGACTCCTCTGCCTCATCATTCAGTATTGTGTTCTTTACTGATAAAAGGTTTTGTGTTGCAGTAATAATAACATAAAACAAATGTATTTCTACATTAATTTTAGTTCAGCAGAATTTAAAAAAATACAGTACATTTTTCTCACCTTTCAAGGTAAAATGTTCACTGTTTTCGAGTTGTATTTACACTGTTTTATGGTTGCTTTTTGTTGTTAGGTTTAGTAACTTGCTGTTTTGTGACATCTGGGGTTCATTTTCTACTCAAAATGACCCATTAGTACTCAAACACACTATCCACTGATTGTTAACGTCATTGTGTATTGTGTACCAAAGTATTGAGGTCTCTGTGTTCAATTATAGGTAATAATTATATTGAGTGGGCTTATTATCTTCAAAGGATGACAAGCTGTCTACTTGCTTACTTACATGTTTGCAAGTGAACCACATGCTTTAATAGCATGGTTGTTTTCCAGTGCTACATTGTTTGAGTACATTTTATAAACTGTAACTGAGGGAAATATACTTGAGTATTGCATATTTAACAAAATAATTAAGTAGAAACTACTCATCAAACTCTAACTGGCCATGTTAAATTCACGTATTTCCTTTGCTAATTTTATCTGACTTAGTTAAGTAGATTTTACTAGATTCAATGCTTAAATTGTACTTAAAATGTATGTGCACAAACTTGCTAAATAAAAATTAAGTAAATCTACTTCTCATTTTTTACAGTGCACCTTTTTCTACTGAATTATTAAATGAGCCCCGTGTGTATCACCCACAATCATAAAAACACACAGTAGTAGTGTTTTAATAAATACTCCTCTGGGTTTCAGTTCATCAATCAACGTAGTGTATTATTCCCGCCACTGAGAGAAAGACATTTATAACTTTTTTAAATGTTATTTTCTGTGTGACATTTCACAGATTTCACCATCTGGACTGAAATGATTGCCACATCCTCATTTGAGGGTGTAGACATGCATTTTAAGAGCCTTTTAACAGCAGGTTTTGTTTTGTTTTTGATAACTGTACACATAATGCCTACTGTACTAAATATTAAATAAAATTTAGTTACGATGTTTTTATATATATTATATGCTATAATAGTATATAGTACCACACACACACGCACGCATTTTTTGACTAAGTAAATTGTATTTAGTAAATATACTAGATAGTAATCTAACCATATACAATATATATTGGATATTTACGATGTTTTGTTTATATATATATATTCGAATATATATACACCACCATCTCACACAACACACAGGGGGGCTGGGGGAAGGGGGGGGGGCGGGGGGTGGGGGGGAACAATTTTTTTAATAATAAAAAAAATTACCACACACATGGACTGTTTTTTTTGTATTAATGTGATATTTCACATTAATACTATTTTTTATATTAATACTGTATGGTATTATATTGATTAAGTACATTTTATAATTTTAAATAATTTACGTATGTGAACTTGTTTTCTGCTGCTGTGTGCCAGTTTACCCTAAAGACCTCGGTCTTTTCCTGACAGGCCGACGGCCTAATCAGCTTCATGTCTCCGCTGATATTCAGGATGCCAATCACTATTTGATTCTTTGATTATCATACATGCTATATTGGGGTTGACTGGTTTATTGGCTGATATTTGGTATTAATCTGCATTAGGTGAAATCAAATTGTGTCGATAAAGTGTCACAGGTAGTGGTGGCCACCGATATGGGTTTTTGTGACAGCCATGCGATATCTTGGACCAACAGGTCACTCAGTATTCTGGGAAGTTTGTGTATTTTAAATCTTTTTTTTTTTTTCCCAAATAAAGCCAAGGTAACACTAATTTTACACACAGCACACAGTGGAAAAGACATGAATATGACAATGGGCAAAAGCATGACGCGCAGCATAATTTGAAATCACCAGTTTAAAGTTTGTCGATCGCGCGTCTCAATGAAGCTGAACCGCGTCATGCAGGTATACAATGCACACGTCACAAGATCCTCACAGATTCACTAAGTCATGCGGTTTTGAAATTAAATGTTCATTAGTCATTCAAAGATTTTTTTTAATTATATAAATGCGTATTTGCTGAAGGCAAATGAGAAAGTATTATAATGTTTGCATTTTTTTTACTAATAATATAAAAGCAATCGTTAGAAGACATTTTTTGTATACATTTTAATTCCTTTGTTTAACCATTCTAAGTTCTATCTGATTATTAGATAGGCTTATCCATATTAGACATAACTGAACAACGACAGCGAACAAGAGGGAGAATGTAAGCACAGTGTGCCAGGAGGCGTCAATACAAGTTCGGTCCACACATTTGCCAACATGAAAAACTTATCGTCCACTGCCGACTATTTAAAAATGCGCAAATATTGTGAACCACGAGTCAAAGCGGGACTTTATTTTTAACGAGCTCGAGAAGCTTTTACGTTAGTAATACCAAAAATTATTTTTAGCAATATTATGCCAACTCAATTTAATCCACAAGCATGTTGTTATGGCTTGTGTTTGTGGCCTGTCTTTTAATTGTGAATAGTGTGATTAATATATATATATATTATATATATTATATATATATATATATATATAATATAGAATATATATAGATATATATATATTATTAATCTATATATATAGATAGTCTTAATTTTCAGCCATCATAAAACATATTGTCAACCACAACATTATATATGTTAACGTGTTAATATGCTGACCTCACTGCAATCTGCAATGGCACCATGGTACAGTAATGATATATGTGCCGTGCCATATATATTTTTATAATATGTATATATAGGCCAATATTTAAAACTAATAGTTCAATCGCTTTGAAATGTTACGCACATATTACATGAATTCCATCTTTCCTACTATTACACAATGTTTTGATACCTAAATTAACTTTGTAGCATTTAAAGTGATTGATTTTATTGTTTGTTGTTTTATTTTTTCATTTATTTATGAATTTTAATATCTAATCTTTTTAATCCGTTATCGGCAGTATTATACTTCAGATTATTATAGTTTTCATTACGAATTTAAATCAGTTTTTATTTTTATTATTTCTGTTTTCATTTTAATTTGAGTAATTTTGTTGTCTTTTGATTATTTTTAGTAGTTTTTTTTCTATATATCCATGTAGTTTTTATTCAATTTTATTTCAGTTTTAGTTTCATTTTAATTTTAGTGCTAATTTTAACTAAATTAAAAGTGAGAAATGTTGCCTTGGCAAGTAGCTGAAATAGTTTTTTATATATAATTTTATAACAATTTTTGTATGGTTTTAATTTTAATTTCAGTTTTAGTTAACTCTATTAACCCTGGTTATTGGTCAGAAGATTAAATGATTATATGCGCATTAGCATTTGCTAGAATTTTAGTATTCATCACTAAGTTACATGGTACTACCTAACATAGTACTACCATGTTACCATATCCAAAAAGTCAGTTACTGAAAGTGCATGATTGACATTGACATGATGTTGCATGATGTTTTGAATAATGATCTGTATCTAATGATGCCCATGATCTCCCAGGCTTCGTTTCTTCTAGTCCGCTAGCCAAGCGTATCGTGCGCAGGTGATTTGCCTGAGGTCACAGAGGGGCATATGGTCTGTTTTTATCACGTTATCATCACATGGGTGTTTCCAAGGGCATCTGAGCCTGTCGGTGAGAGGCTGGAAGTCACGGGTCCGGAGCGGCTGCTTGAGACATGCCGAGTGTATTGTGTAACTGAAACAAGGTGTGCTAAAATTAGCCATTAAGAAATGACATCAGACCATTATCATGACTGTCTCAAGTGATTTTCATAACGCAGGTCTTTCTGAAAATAGACTCAAGGAGGCTTTTGAAAGACAGAGTGTGTTCTACATTTTATTCCCATGTGACTGTCATGAATATTAGCGCATCAAACACCTGCGTGTTGTTTTCATTTCTGATCTGGCTCTGTTGATGCTTTTGGTAAAGAGCTAGATGTGCATAACTGTTCTTCTTCTTAACAGTTCACCCAAAAATAAAACATTTGCTTCCATGGAACACAAATAGAGAACAGAAGTGTCCCTTTAAGCCATTTTTGAACTGATTTTTTTGGGTTCCACGTCAAGTTCAATGGTGTATTTTCTTCTCTGTCTGTTTCTTCAGGGGGGCCTTCTCAGTGGTGCGACGTTGTGTCAAGCTGTGCACGGGCCAAGAGTATGCTGCCAAAATCATCAACACCAAGAAGCTCTCGGCAAGAGGTAAATCTTGACTGCTTGAAAATGTTTTTGGACTGGGAAAAGAGGGTTGGTTTGAACTTTGAGATGGATAATATGGCTAAAAAAACCTGTGGATATTTTGGGTCTTTTACAGGTATTTGATACATACCTTAGTATTTATGTACAGTGGTCTGAAATGGCTGAAAATAATGGGTTTGTTTCAAGCAAACAAATTGGAATTATTAATTAAATGCATTGTTAATTTCGTCAACGACATTTTTTTCACTGATGACAACGAGACGATAACAAACTAAAACTTTTTGAATGACAAAAAAAACTGAGACGTAAATTATTGACATTTTCGTCAACGAACTAAAAAACGAGATGAACATGTTAGGGAGGGACGATTTGGGAAGAGATTCATTTTGAACGAATCTGCTGCGAGTGGTTCGGTGTAGGGCTGCAACTAACGATTATTTTGATAATCAATTAGTTGGTCGATAATTTTTTCGATTAATCGGATTAAAAACAAACAATTGTCTTTTTTATTTTATTGAACAAAAAAACCACAATATGCCATAGCATGCTGACCCCAAACTGTGCCTTGAAAACAACGTCAAAACTGAATGCTATGAAAACATACAGTGCTTAACAATTTATTAGACCACCTGCCATAATAAAGAGAAAACACATTTTAGGAATCTGTCAAAAAATTGTTTAAATCAATTTTTATTTTTTTTACTTAAAATACTTTTATTTATTCACATAACAAAAATGGCCTCCTATGCCCTTCATGGCTTGCATTCTTGCTGGCATTGTTTAAGTACTTTTTGACTGTAATTGGGTATCTGAAAAAAAAAAAAAACACTATAAAGCTCTCTGCCTTTCCTTCATAGATAACAGCAATAATTACATTATAGCATTAGAAACAGCCTACTACTGTTACTAAAGAGCTTAAGCATATTGGAGGACTAACCCATACAGAAAGCTAAAAAATGATTTTGGTAATCACCAGTACTATTAGTTTAGAGCAGCAGTGGCACAAACCATAATTTTTTAAAAACCTTACATTTGTTTTAATAAATTTGTTAAGCATTGTATATAGTGAATATAGTTAAAATCTCTGCATTAAAAATTTAAATAATAATAAAGATAATAAAGACGAATAAAATCACAAACTCAGTGGTAACTAGGCGGGTGCGATTTGGGGGAAATATCAAATTGCGATTTTTTTTTTTGACAGTTATTGCGATTGCGATTTGATTTGCAAAGTCAAGCTTCAGCTCAATAATGTGCAGCACAGTATGGGTATCATTACCCTGCTGAAAAACACAATAGAAACCATCACAGAAATTTTCTAGTTCTCCATTAAAACCGGTACCAAAAGCCTTTTTGTTGGGTCATTATTCCAATAGGAATTACTGGTGTTCTACGTGGTTCCCATCTGCCCAGATTAATCCAACCTGAATAGGAATCCATCAACATAGACACCATTATTAGTTTACATAACAACCAAAAACAAATTCCCATTATAACTGAAAATACATTAAATTTTTTACTTATTGTTTTTTTTCAGCAGGCAAGATTCTAATGGTATAACTACTGTACTTTTACAGAATTAACTTTAATTACTGAATTTCACAGAAAATATTTGTTTATTTTTTATAACTAAAGAACTGTATTTCTTAAGTCAATCATTAAAGTATTACATATGTTACATAGACTGATTTATTCATTTTAAGTATTTGGAATTTTAAGAACAAGTGGAAAATGTGCCGAATGTTTCATTTCATCCAAGTGAAAATAGCAAGCAGTTAGACTGAATTTACATTCGTTTTAAAAGCGGAACCAGGCACGAGTCGACACAGGTTGCGCGCGTGCAGCAAGCCTCATCCATACTGCCAGATGCGCTCGTGGAGACGTGCGGTGCGGAGCCGGGTGCGAGTATAAACGAGCATTACGAGACAGGCTGCGTGAGTGCGGCAAGCATGAACGGCTCGTCCGTGACGCGGGATTCGCGCCGCGTGGGGCAGAGAGGAGCAAGTATGAGAAGCATTCAGACACAGGCTGTGTGTGCGCTCTTCTGAATTGGGAATAGCGAACATGCATCATAAACTTATTCAAATTAATCTGTTGGGGAGATCAAATGTGTAAGATAACGTTCACGTACTAACAAAAACATCTAAGAATGTGTCTTTTATTCTACAGTACTGAAAACAGAACCGTTAAGGGAGCTTTTGATATGCGCTGTGACGCAGCTCTTGCAAATTACCTTTTTTGTTCGTTGTCTGTCATTTCGAAGCTTTAGTTGCATACGGTTTTCTTTAGTTTTAATTTGCCTAACTATCGATCTGACCCAGTAAACACCATAATCCCACTCTGTCTCTCTACCCTCCTGCTTTCCGTTTTTTTTAATGGTGGGTGTTTACACAGTTGGCTAAAGCAGTGCTGATTGGGGAGAACGGAAGTGCGCTCACTGTATCTGGTTGGGAAGACTGCCACTCAAGGTGGCAGTCATTGCATATGCTTGGAAAAGTTGTAATATCGCGTTACATTCGCAACGTCTCACCAACATCTACGCGGATTATCGATCGATTTCGATTAATCGCACAGGCCATAGTGGTAAACAAATAGGTAAGCGTATGTTCTGCAGGGAAACCACGTTCAATTTGACAAGTCAAGTTAGAGCCCGATTTCGGCCGGTAATTGTTTCTCATAGGGAGTCTGTGAAAATAAATTGACTTACACTATCAGGGATAAACACTCAGGATTACGCCCTAGAATGGCTATTGTCATTTATCCTGGTTCAAAGGCGGTTCTTGAAGCGTCGTCTATAATTGATATCAGACAAGTTTACACAGATGTTTCCTCCCCTTACAGTTCATACTTCATTAAAATATGCGCAATGCATGTGACCTTTATCTTTATTAACTTCACAACAGATATTGCAGCACAATGAATTGTTTTTGCGATGAGTATTAAGTGTCTACTGTTTTCCATACTGTCGGCGCGCGGGTGCACGCGCCGGAGCCGCGCTGCTGGCGCTCATTCAGTAAAAGTTCAATTGAAACACAGACTGTCAGGACGGACAGTTATGCAAAAATGGAAAGGGTTGTGTGAATTCGTGACATTTAAAGATAAGGATATGACCGTTAACTGAAAGTTTTTGCGCTGAGGACGAACATGCATCTTTTAAAGCGCCTGACAGGGCAAGCCATTATGCTAATGAATTAGCTTAAAAATAAAGAATTCTAATGTTTTGGGCAGCTTGGATCACGTAATTCTCCCGCAGCATCTCATTCTGTTTCTTCCACTATTTTAGATGCATTTTGTCCATATAAATAAGTAATTCAGTGCTTTAATTTGACGCGACCGGCTGAAGTTGGGCAAGTATGTAAACTCTGTTGGACGTGCACTGTGGGCAGACCCGGTTAATCGATAATGAGAATCGTTGTCGATTATTTTCATAATCGATAATAATCGATTTTATCGGTTCGTTGTTGCAGCCCTAGTTCGGTGGTTAGATGCGTTCATATGAACCGGCGGGACATAAGCTAGCATACACTTGCTAGCATGCACGTCTCATAAAACGTTCAAAAACGTCAATATGTGGGAGTAAGAGAAGAGAAGACATATGGATAAATCTAAAGTCGCAAGAGAGAACTCAATTCGGTCCGATTTTCTGAGCACAGACAACTGAGATAAGCGCACGAGTACTTTCACGTCGCTATAAGGCATATCAAGATGAACGGAGGATACACAGAATGTCTCTTAATTGAACGTCTCACGGTAAACACAGTGATTACGTCTTAAGTGCAGTGAAACCGTAATACCCAGTTGGGAGAGAAAAAGTGTATCAGTGCATGCATCCAGTGCAAGGGTGATTCGGTTGGTAAAGGGAAGCAGCATAATTTAGGTGCTATTGTCGAGTCATTTATGTTAATAAAGCAAAACAACGAAAGACAGAAATGGGCCATGCAAATCACCTTCAACTGCTCGATGACTGAAAAAATTAGTAGACCTAAAAATTGAGGAGATCTAAGTTCTATTTACAGAACATAAAATGTCGCTGTGAACGATCATGAAGAATATGAGAAACGACAGTTGCTATAATAGAATGCATAATTAGTCCTATATTAAACCATTGGTATTTCATAAAAAGAAGACCATGGTCTGTTCTTATGAGAATGGTTTATTTAATTTGAACATCAAGGAAGGTTGTGTGTCACCGCAGGTAAAGCGGATGTCTTCTGATAAAACCTTAATTCAAATTATATATGAGTTGGAAATGTAGAAGAGAGGCCTAATAAAGGCACATAATAACCCCATTAGAGTTATTTAGTGACTACAGTTACTGTAGATTGATTTTAAACTAGACCAAACTAAAAATCAATGTCAGATGACCTAACACTAATAATCAATTTGCTGTCAAAATTAACCACTGTTTAAATGCCATATTAAAAAATGACATAATTTTGGAATTAAATTTTAAATGCTCTCTCTCTCTCTCTCTCTCTCTTCTCTCTTCTCTCTCTATTATATATATATATTATCAGGGGGTACAGAAAGTATTCAGCTGACCACTGAAAATTTTTCACTCTTTGTTATATTGAAGCCATTTGCTAAAATCGTTTAAGTTCATTTTTTCCCTCATTAATGTACACACAACACCCCATATAGACAGAAAAACACAGAATTCTTGACATTTTTGCAAATTTATTAAAAAAAAAAAACTGAAATAACACATGGTCCTAAGTATTCAGACCCTTTGCTGTGAAACTCATATATTTAACTCAAGTGCTGTCCATTTATCCTGATCATCCTTGAGATGGTTCTACAACTTCATTTGAGTCCAGCTGTGTTTGATTATACTGATTGGAATTGATTAGGAAAGCCACACACCTGTCAATATAAGACCTTACAGCTCACAGTGCATGAGAATGAGAATCATGAGGTCAAAGGAACTGCCTGAAGAGCTCAGCGAAAGAATTGTGGCAAGGCACAGATCTGGACAAGGCTACAAAAAAATTTCTGCTGCACTTAAAATTCCTAAGAGCACAGTGGCCTCCATAATCCTTAAATGGAAGAAGTTTGGGACTATCAGAACCCTTCCTAGAGCTGGCCGTCAAGCCAAACTGAGCTATCGGGGGAGAAGAGCCTTTGGTGAGAGAGGTAAAGAAGAACCCAAAGATCAATGTGGCTGAGCTCCAGAGATGCAGATGGGAGAAAGTTGTAGAAAGTCAAAGTCAACCATCACTGCAGCCCTCCACCAGTCGGGGGCTTTATGGCAGAGTGGCCCGACAAAAGCCTCTCCTCAGTGCAAGACACATGAAAGCCCGCATGGAGTTTTCTAAAAACACCTGAAGGACTCCAAGATGCTGAGAAATAATTATTCTCTGGTCTGATGAGACCAAGATTGAACTTTTTGGCCTTAATTTAAGCGGTATGTGTGGAGAAAACCAGGAATTGCTCATCACCTGTCCAATACAGTCCAAAAAGTGAAGCATGGTGGTGGCAGCATAATGCTTTGGGGGTGTTTTTCAGCTGCAGGGACCGGACGACTGGTTGCAATCGAGGGAAAAATTAATGCGGCTAAGTACAGGGATATCCTGGATGAAAACCTTCTCCAGCGTGCTCAGGAACTCAGACTGGGCCGAAGGATTACCTTCCAACAAGACAATAACCCTAAGCACACACCTAAAATAACGAAGGAGTTGCTTCACAAAAACTCTGTGACTGTTCTTGAATGGCCCAGCCAGAGCCCTGACTTAAACCCAATTGAGCACCTCTGGAGAGACCTAAAAATGGCTGTACACCAACGTTTACCATCCAACCTGACAGAACGGGAGAGGATCTGCAAGGAGGAATGGCAGTGGATCCCCAAATCCAGGTGTGAAAAATTTGTTGCATCTTTCCCAAAAAGACTCATGGATGTATTAGATCAAAAGGGTGCTTCTAAAAAATACTGAGCAAAGGGTCTGAATACTAGGACCATGTGATATTTCAGTTTTTCTTTTAATAAATCCTGCAAAAACATGTCAACAATTCTGTGTTTTTATGTATATGGGGTGCTGTGTGACATTAATGAGGAAAAAAAAATAACAAATGATTTTAGCAAATGGCTGCAATATAACAAAGAGTGAAAAATTTAAGGGGGTCTGAATACTTTCCGTACCCACTGTATATTTAAAGTACACTACCATTCAGAACTTTGGGGATGGTAAGATTTTTAAAAGTAGTCACTTATGTTCACCCAGGCTGCATTTATTTAATCAAAAAATACTGTAAAAACATAATATTGTGAAATATTATTGCAGTTGAAAACAACTGGATTCAATTTTAATATATTTAAAAATGTAATTTATTCCTTTGATCAAAGCTGAATTTTCAGCATCATTACTCCAGTCTTCAGTGTCACATTATCCTTCAGAAATCATTCTAATATGCTGATTTGCTGCTCAAGAAACATTTCTGATTATTGAAAACAATTGACTGTTGAAAACAATTGTGCTGCTTCATATTTTTGTGAAATCCATGATACATTTTTCAGTGAATAGAAAGAATGGCATTGTACCGATAGTGTCACTTTTGATCAATGTAATGCATCTTTGCTGAATGTATTAATTTCTTTCAAAACAAAAAACCTTACTGAGCCCAAACTTTTGAAGGGTCGTGTATTCTAAAAAAGTATAAATAGAAAAACTACCGTCGTTTCTGACACAAAAAAAAAAGTACATATGCTATGGAAGTCAGTGGCTACTCTTCAATATATCTTCTTTTGGGAATTATTCCTTTAATAGTAATTCTAGCAGACCCGAAAAATGAAATTATGAACTTATAAATGAGCATAATATGGTCACTTTAAATGACTAGGGGAATATAAAGATGTCAGCGCTTGTAATAGACATGTTTGTTGTGGTGCTCTGTGATATTTTGGGTGGAACTGGTCTGTGTGTGTTTTGGGAAGTGTTGGCACACTTGAGCCAATCATACAGTCTGCAGGTCATCACAGGCAGCCTGACCATTTGGCTCACCGCTGACAGCATGTCAGAACGGCCAACATGCCAAGAGCACGGGACTCATGTACACACTCGAACACACACCCACGGCTTCAAGTACTCAAACACAAGGGCTTTTGTTTGATGCTGCGCTTCTGAAACAAAGCCAGGCCACACTTCAAGTGGAAAAAGTTCAGATTGACGCTTCGTCATCGCTGCTGTTGTTTTGACTCAGCTTGTGACCACATCTGACACCTCACTGTCCTCTGACACCCATGCGAAGATTCGCTTTCACTCAGACATCAGGGTACATTCATATTATTGCGGTTTTGCTCCGGAAGCAGGGCTTCGATGTCATGTGAAGGCAGTGCCAGCGCTGAAAGAGTTAACGTGACAAATGTAAGAGGGCGGGGCCTGGGTGGAGTGATTGACACCGAGTGTAGCCAATGACGACGCAGCCCTTCCTCAGCAAGGACTCTCTTATTATACAACAAGAGCTGCTTTGGGCAAGTTGTGATTTGCTGTGAATACTTTAAATGCATAATCGCAGCACCTGCAATGCAGTATGGAGTTGACCTGGATATACCCAAAGTGTCACACACATACATGCAGCACAGGAGTGAAACCACTAGATTGATTGGGGGAAACGACTCCAATTATTATGGCTTACCGCTGGGATAAATGGCAATAAAAGCGATTGTTTGAGCTGGAATTGTTCCTGACAGTCCTATTATCCTGCCATGCAAACATGAGCACAGTTGCATTTGATTGCATACAGTTGGTCTCAAATAAGCGGTGTCCTCTGTGTGAAACACTGATTATCTTTAGTTTGCCTCCTGGCAGATTTGTTTGCATCAAAATTGCCTGTATTTATTTGTTTTGGGCATTTTGTTGGAATATGTTCTTTGCCTATGATGAACTGATTGTCGCTTTGGATAACAGCATCTGCTAAATGTGCAATGAATCAATTCCTAATAGAAAAACTAAAGTCCTGGCCTATGTTTTTTATGGTTGAATATCCCGTTTTAGGACAGCACTATTAATCAAAGTAAATTTGGCTGCATAATTTGGGCAACATTTTTTGAGATTAAATGTCAATAACTATCAAATTATTTTAATAATAAACAGTCATAAGTTAGCTTTTAATTGCCATTTTACACACTCTGAGTTTTAGAAGTTGATTGGGGTTTTGATATGAGGTATTTTTGCAGCTTGCTGAAGTATTTGTTTTCTGACTAAATGAAAGCTTGATCGTGTAATGTTTGAAATTAAGACAACCATAAAAGTTAGTATTGTAATTTTACAGTTTTGCTGTAAAATAATGTTTTCGGGAGTACTTTTTTATTTTACAGTAAAGTATTACAATAGTAACATTTCAAATTTTTCTGCGGAAATAAAAGCTTGAGAACAATAAATGTTAGTATTGTAATTTTACAGTTTTACTGTCATTTATTTTTCATAAAACGTGCTTATTTTACAGTAAAATATTACAGAAGTAATCTTTCTTTTTTCTGCCAAAATAAAAGTTTGATAGTTTGACATTCGAAAATGAAGAAATTAAGACAACAATAAATGTAAGTATTATAATTTTACAGTTTTTCTAAGAAAACAATACAATTGTTTTTTTTTTCATAAACATGTTTATTTTCAGTCGCAATCTTAACAAAAGTAATATTTCTTATTTTTCTGACAAAATAAAAGCTTGATGGTTTAATGTTTGAAAATTAAGATCACCATTATACAGTACTGTAATTGTACCGTTTTATTGTCAAATAAATTATTTCTTTTTTTTAATTTTTAACAGTAAAATATTCCAATAGTAATATTTATGGACGTTTAGGTTTAAATTGTTAATAATTATATAATAATATGACATTTTAAGTGATAATTTCCAAAATTTTCAGTAAAAGCTAGGAAATGTTTTTTAAACAAGTTGAATTGCCAGTTTTAAATTGCAATTGCAGTTTTTTTTTTTTTTAGATAAAAAAACAATGAGTTTTTTCCCCAGATTGTGCCACCCTTATGAAATATGTCGCATTATGGTAAATGGGTTGGGAATGCCATTTCATGAGGTAATTTACATATTGATGGGATTCAGGAGGTAGTTTACAAATGTCTTCGAGGTGCAGTGACATTCATTTAATTTGAAATGTTAGATATTTGTGAGTGTTTTTGACTGTAAGTGAACTTCAGAGATATAATTAAAATGCTTGATAATTGCAGAATGTGACTGTAATGTGAGTGATGTACACAGGTGTGCTTCATTACTGTAGTCTGGTGATGAGATGGGATCAGATGAGTCTTTCTCGTCTCGGCAGGGTCTGATGCTCTTTGCTGCAGAGGCGTTTTGTGGTGTTTGGGTGTCAGCATTCTCACAGCTTCACACCAGTCGCACTGCTTGATGTGACAACTTCACGAGCTGTTGTGTGTGTGTGTGTGTGTGAGAGTGTTTGGGAGGGGTGCAATGAGCCACAGTAATGTTCTGTAAACTGACTATAGCTTCAGTAGCAATTTAAATGAGTGATATCATACATTTTTTTATGTAATTTTATTTATTCGCTGAGGTCTAATATTATCTAATATTATTCTAATACTAGCATTCAAAAGATTTGGCACAGTGTGATTATTTTTTTAAATACTGTTAATTAGGGGTGTGTGATATATATCGTCTATGATAATATCGTAAATGTTTTTTAAACTATATGCGATTTGACATTATCGAGTATGTTGCAAAAACCAAACACATCCATAGAGTGCATGCATACACTGTGAGTTGTAGGTTAGACTACTGCGTGAGCACATTTAGAGTTCACTCTTTCACTGCGACTTTTTGTCTATTAAAATACATTTAGAATTCCTCCAAAATTCAAGATAGGGCTGTCGCGATAATCGCAATATCGCAATACCGCGCTATTGACGAGCAAACCGCAGAGGAATGCAAGAACCGCAGCAACCGCGATTTTTGCGTGTTTTCTTTTTTCGTAAGGTTATGCCCTTCTCATTTTACACTTCATGCATGTGGACTGAATATTAAACAAGTTAGTAATGATAACATAATGTGTACCATGCTGATTTGTAGAGGCTCCGTAGATTTGCACTTAACAAGCCTAAACAGACAGTGAATGAGAGAGAGATCGACTGAGCGCGTGCGATTACTTGCATCTGTCCTCCACGCCGAGTCATATATATTTGTGAAAATAGGTTGTCATGTCCAAGGAAAGTGAAATCTCTGTCTTAGCATCGACGCATAGCTGGTCAGCTGAGCCTTCTAAAGTGGCTAAAGTTAAAATGATTTCAACAGCGTTTCATTACGTCTCTCTTTGAATTAAGTAATCAGCGTTTTTGAACGTGTAGTTGAATAACACCACCACCTTGTGGCGCAACACTGTAACTGCACTGACTGACAGTATATATATATATATGTATGGCGATAATACCACATACCGCGCTATTGAGCCACTCAAAATTACCGCAAGGGAAATTCCCTCACCGCGACAGCCCTAATTCAAGATAATATGACTTTTTTTGTCTTTTATATCGTCTGATATGGTTAAAATCATACAAACATACAGTTTTTTCTCCAAATATCAGTATGATTGCAAATGTGATATTGATTTTATAAAACAGTCCAATAAACAAGCCAATATTAATTAATTTACTTAAATTTTAGAAACAAGTTCCTGTTTTTGCTCTACTTGGTCAACGAAAATAGTTCCAAACAAACAGCAGAACAGTTTTGCGTCTCTCTGAGCAACACACCATGGTGTTTTGTTACGGAGTCAATCAGCTTTTTGTACGAATCGGTTGAATGAATGACTCAATGACTCACTCATGCAGTGATTTGCCACCACTTACTGGCTATTTTAGGTTTTATATTTAAAGTATATTTTCCCAAATCATTTAAAATATCAGTATTCAAAGTTTTTTTGAAACATCAAACATTAATTATGCCTTGGTAACTGCAGGTACAAAAGTCGGGTGAATGCATCTACTGCAAATGCAAGATTTTTGTTGATACTGATTTAATTTGATTGGTAACAGCCCTGTACAGTAATGTCTTACTATTTGAATTTATTGATTAAATGTAAGAATTTGACACAAAAGATGATGTATAAATTTAATAAGGTTATAAAAAAATGGGCCTTATGAAGGTAAAAATGCCCATAAAAGGTAAAAATCAAAACTTATTTGATTATTCTCAGTTCGTGACCCCATCGCCACAAAATCCAAATCGTGATATCACCCACAAAAATATGAAGCAGCACAGCGGTTTTCAAAAACCATTGATACTAATCAGTAATGTTTCCCATGAGCAGCCCGCAAATAAGCATACTATAATGATTTCTGAAGGATCATATGACACTGGAGTAAGATGCTGAAAATCTGCTTGATCACAGGATTAAAATACATTTTAAAATATATATAAATAGAAAATGGTTCTTTTAAACTGAAATAATATTTCACAATATCATGTTATTTTAGGTATAATTCAATACTGTTATTGTTTTTATATATTTTTAATTAGCTTTAATTTTTATATTTTCAATTCTCATTTTAATTTTAGTTGAAGGTTTAGTCATTTTGTGTGTTTGTAATTTATATAATTTTTTTTAAATATGTCTGTACTGTTTGTGCCTTTTTATTTCAGTTTTAGTTAAAGTTAGGCATGGGCCGGTATGAGATTATGACGGTATGATAACCTTAAGCAAAAAAAATATCACAGTTTCACGGTATCACAGTATTGCGATTACAGCTCTAAAATTTAATTTTTAAATGTCTGGTTAAAAAAAAAAACTTTTTTTCCCCACTGAACACATATTTTATTTTTAAGAAACATGAACATTTTGGAACAGTAAACATGTCAGACTAAATAATTCTAATAAATAATTTAATTCTTCTTAATTTAATTAAGTGCAGTCACTTAAGTGAGCTTAAACCTGCAGCTCAACAATAATCAGATCATATATAAAGATATAAATAAATATTTTTGTAAAAAAAAGAACAAAAATTATGCTAAGAAAAAAATGCAATCACTTAAGTTGAGTTTAAAGCTCGGCAGCTTCTCAGTAATCTAAACTAAATCAAAATATAATTTCTGTAAAAAAAAAAAAATCTATAAAAAAAATGCATGCATAAACCTGCAGCTCAACAAGGTTTTTGGAGACATGCTCGCTTTCTACACATTCATCTTTCAGTCCAAGTTATGATGCAGGAATGTTCACCTTTCCTGGATTAAGTTTGGAGCTATGGTTTGGAGCGGTGAGGTACGTACGAGGATGTGTGCGCGTACACACATAAGGAAAGAGAGAGCGCGAGTGTCACACACATATACACACACACACACACACACAGTCTTTCTCCGTAAAACACTCAAACAGTGGCAAAGACACTTGAGAGCCAGCAGTTAGTTTGTTTTTTAAATGTCGTGATTTTGAACAGGTGTAAACAATGGCAGGAGGCTTAAAAGTATAGACGTCATACCAGCTAAAATAAATGATTGAACTAAATCACAGAAACGTAGTACTTGTCTGCTATTCCTCGCTCTGTGAAGTAAAGTGAGGGAGCAAACTAGTTGACGTTAGCTAGTTTATTAGCCATGTTATATACC
Source organism: Sinocyclocheilus anophthalmus (assembly GCA_018155175.1). NCBI lineage: Eukaryota > Metazoa > Chordata > Actinopteri > Cypriniformes > Cyprinidae > Sinocyclocheilus > Sinocyclocheilus anophthalmus. The sequence continues at coordinate 42,960 of JADLZN010000638.1, read as the reverse complement.
TCGGTAGCAAGCCAAATAGTATTTATTAAAATGCTGAAACAAACGGCGGGTGGGTCTCTGTCTTGATCGGGGGTGAAAGAGGGAGAAAACCGAAGATGACAGATATATAGTTTATGTTCGACTTGGAAGTATTTATTTAGCGATCGGCGCTAAAACGTCATCTGTACGGAACCATCATTGTGTACGGAACATGGTTAGTCTATGTTACACGAAAAATTCCCATACGACAGACATCGTCTTTTTCGACGGGGAAAAAAGTTCCAGGGATTCATCTCCTTCGGCCATCCTACACACAGGTGACTCTGCTCGCAGCAACCGGAGGGGGAGGGGTCGTGTGACTCGACTTTTTTTTCAAAACGCTTCTTCGCTGCCACAATTGCGGGAGTCCTGCACTTTCCCGCTTTGAGGAGACATGAAAAACAGAGCATACCGCAGGAACGGTATAACGGAACATTTTAGTGGTTTTGAAACCGTGACTTTTCCAAACCGCGGTATACCTTGAAACCGGTTATCGTCCCATGCCTAGTTAAAGTTAAAGGTTCAGTTCCGTTAAAGGTTACTTGATGTTTAAAAAACTTTTTTTTTTCTTAAATGTTTTTTTTTAGGTTAATTTTAGGTAATGATAATAACCATGTACAATATTTGTATTTTTACTGTATTTGTGATCAATTAAATGCAGCTTCGGTTAAAAAAACCATTTAAAAAAAATCTTCCCAACCTCTAACTTTTCAGTGGCGTTTTTGTACCAAAACACTCCTAATTGTATTTTTTTATGACCATTTTACACCCTCTATCATACAATTGGGTTTTGAAACGTTCTATTTGCAGCTCAGAAGAAATGTATGTTTTTATTGTACATTAGAAAGAAAATTTGATTTCTCATGTTAAACATCACCAGTCAGACTTTTAATGATAGCTGCAATCCATATTAGTCCATTTGGGAACTCTCAATAATGCTGGGATGATGGTCAGCCAGCCGTGTGTGTTTTTATCAGGACTCTGAATCGTGAAGCACTGTAGACGATCTGCGGCCTCTTTCTCGTATGACTCATGCATGGCAGACAGCAGGCTTCCTCCGTGGGGTGTGCCGGAGCGGTCCAGGCCTCTCGGCTGCGCTCGTCTGTCTCTCTGTATCACGCAGATTCGAGTGCTCCACACTCAATCTAGTAGAGGTTGGGCGATCTCGAGCCGCCGGTTGGCCGCGTGGTTTACAGTAGACCCTGTGGTCTGCGTGATGCTGAGTCTGACCTTTGCTGCCGTGTTTGAAGTGATGTGCAGACTGCTTTAACAAGATCTGATCTGAGATCAGTGTGAATTGAGCAGGAACTGTTTGACTGTAGAGAAAAACAAATATCAGAATTATATATAAATTATTATATAAATATTCATGGTCTTATTGTGCATGGTTCATTGGTTTTCATAATCTTTCTTCATAATGCAATGGCTTTCTCCACCTCTGAAATGACTTTTCTGCTGATGGAATACAAGGATGTATGGGTGGGGAAAATATGATGATATCAATTGTCACGATTGAACCAAACTCCTGTGGATTAAATAGTGCCAACTTACTATTTCATGACATTTCAGTGTAGTGTATTTGCAAGAGCGTGATTTTCTAACAGTCTGAATCTACTGCAGTGGTGTTATTTTAGTATTATTTATAAACTGTTGTAGTATTTATTGGCATATATCATATTTAGTGCTGTCAAACGATTAATTGTGATTAGTCGCATCCAAAATAAAAGTTTTTGTTTGCATACTATATGTGTGTGTGCTGTGTATATTTATTATGTATATATAAATACACACACATGCATGTATATATTTAAGAACAATATGTTAAGTTTATATATTAAATATATTTATATAAAATATAAAGTAGAGTATATACCATTAAATATTTTTCTTAAATATATACATGCATTTTTGTGTATTTATATATACATAATAAATAAACACAGAACACACATATATTATGCAAACAAAAACTTTTATTTTGGATGCGATTAATCGTTTGACAGCACTAATCGATTCGATTTTATTTTATATTTTCTGAATGATTTTAATTTGAAAGTTTTAATAATTTTGTTGTGTGTTTTTCTCCTTTTTTTAAAGTCTTTTTTTAATGGTCTGTATAATTTTTATTCGTTTTAGTTATATATTTAGTTTGGGTTATTTTAGTACTTTGAGCTAAACTAAACGAAAATGAGAAATGTTGCCTTTGCAAATAGCTGAAATAGTTTTTTATATTTAATTTTATTTCAGTTAATTTTTAGATTTTTTTATGGTTTTAGTTAACGATAATAACCCTGATTTGCTGTAATACTTGGTAATCTGGCATATGTTGGTTATTTAACTTGTGGTTCACTAAAATTCATGTGAAAGTGAAAGGGCTAACATGGTTTTCTAGTAGCTAAACTTCCTCAAAGTTCATGAAATTCCACAAAAGATTTCTGCAAACTGTTAATTGGTTAAAAAAGCTTTTTTAACATTTAATTGCTCCATCTGCAGTTTCTCCATTACATGAGGCTTAACACGGACCCAATTCTTTTCCCAGATCACCAGAAGCTGGAACGGGAAGCCCGTATCTGCCGTCTGCTCAAACATCCCAATATCGGTGAGTCCATTAAAGTCAGCTTCACAAATATACCCAAACTTCTCCATTCATGACGTAATCAGTGTGAAATCCCTCTTTAAGGATGCAAGTGCCACACGGTCTGGTTTGAATTAGCTAAGAGGGGCATTAATATAGAAAGCATATGTTTTCAGCCCATGAAACTGCTCTTCGAATTGTGCTGTTTGAGTTTGAGTGAATGGCAAATGAAAGTATGTAATGAAATTATGACTCTCTTTCTCTTTAATGCAGTGCGGCTCCATGACAGTATATCAGAGGAAGGCTTCCATTACCTCTTATTTGACCTGTAAGTGCTTTCATATAATATGGCGCATTATATCTCTCTCTCTCTCTGCTTTGTTTTTGCTCAGTGCAGTTCAACAGACGCCCACCCACTCTACCTTCCCCTCGCATCTCTCTTTAGTCTCTCCAATCGTCTTCCGTCTCCCGACCTCTCTCTCTCTCTCTCTCTCTCGCCCCGCATCGCTCGATAGCCAGTTTCCACTAGCAACAGAGCTGGGCTGCCCAGCCAAAGAGAAATCCTGCAGCAGGGGTTTCCCCCCCCGAAGCCCCAGTGTTCTCTCTTCTAGAGGATTCCCCCATCCATACTGCTCTCTCTCTCTCTCTCTCTCACACAACTCTCTCCGGATCTCTCCTCTCTCTCTCTGCTCCGCTCTCTCTCTCTCTCTCTCTCTCTCCTCTCTCTCTCCCGCTCTCCTCTTCTCTCTCTCCTCGTCCTCCTCCGGATCCTCATCTCTCTTCTCCGCGCTCTCTCTCCGTCTCGCTTAATTGTTCCTTGTCATGCACACCACATTAGATCAATACTGGGCTGTCTTTAGTTTATCTGGTGCCTTACGTGGTGTACTTGTTTAATAAATGCCTGCTTTATTGTTACATTCTTGATACATTATTTTGCTACTTTTGATACCAAAATTTGCACTTTAGTTTTACTTGCAATTGAAGTAGCCGCTGTCGAAATACTAAATACTGTGCCATTGATTGGCCATTCTTTTCTCCATGAATCAACCAAACGACCCACCGAGCATAGGGACACAGTATTTTCTTAAGTGCTAGTAATTGGTAAAAAAAAAGGTACTGAGACACATCACCTTTTAATTATTTTTTTATTATTTGTTTAAATTGCTACTTATTGATTCTTATTTATTATTTTATTTATTAATATTATGTTTCATGTAACCAAAAGTATTTATATTTGAACATCGATTTGATTATTAATTTATTATAAATTTTTTTTTTATTATTAGTTTTATTAGAAGTTATGTTTTACTTTAAAAAAAAACAATGTTTTTATACGATTTTTATTTTTAATATAATATTTGAATTTATATTCCATTTTAACATATTATTACCTTTTTATTAGCGTTTATTGTTTAGAGCGGTTTATTCTTCTTATACCAGTTTATTTAATTTAAAATATTAAATTTAATTATTTATTATTAATATTTTTTTTTATTTTATAATATTTGTGGTTATTGCAGCATTGTTAAAAATATTACATATATTAATTAATTAATTTTTAAATATTATGAAGTATTATGTAGATAAGGTTATTTTTATTAGTATACATTTGTAAAGAATTTTTTTTTACATTTTTTTTTTACATTTTTGCAATAGCATTTTATTTTCTAATATAATTATATTTTAATGAGTTTCATTATTTTTTAAATGTATTTATTTATTTGTTTATTTTTTAGAGTTTTGTTTCATTTTGGTTGCTTCTTATTTGACTGTTTTATTTGACTTTTTACTTTTCTTTAATTTGCTCCATTTCATTGTACCCAGCCATGCTGCGAATGCTTTTTATAATATGAATGCACAGATTTTGCTCTGGCGGTGTAAAGCACACCAAACTGAAGTTGAAAAACCACAGAATAAATGTGAATATGGTGACCGTGGTACCGATATCTTCTCTCTGTCCTGTAGTGTGACGGGTGGAGAGCTGTTTGAAGACATCGTAGCCAGAGAATATTACAGTGAAGCTGACGCCAGGTAAAAACGCATCTCCATTTCCTCCTGTTGTCCTGTCCAGACCCTCAACACGGCCATCTCTTCTCCATCCTCACCATCCACACTTCTTTGTTCTTCTCTTTCACATGCATTTTAACCAGATAAACGTGTGTGTTTTGCACATATTCTAGCATAAAATGTGAGTAACAGTTTTGTCCACGTCATATGAATGATGAGTTTTGTTTCAGAGGCTTGTTAAATGTTTGAGGCAGTGTCTCGCTGCGGCGGCAAGCGTGGGCGGCAGCTCTCTCTGTGTGTCTACTTCTGCAAGTCCCTTTCCTCCGGTTTTCCCATCGGCTTCTTTTTTCCATTCCATCTATTCCTGTTTTCCTGTCTGCATCAGATCTTCTCACAGACACACACACAAACACACACACTGCAGTCACCCTCAGGAGAAAAGCTTTAATCAATTTGACTGTGTGGGTATGCATTTGGGAGTGAGATATACGGCGAGAAACAGAACGAGAGATACTTACCGGGAGGGAGTGAAACTACTGGAATCCATGAGCTCATCAGCCATATTCGTGGGTAGAAACGTGTCACGATGCCGTCAGGACAGTGAAATGTATCCGTCCCCAAGGGCCGTAGCCCCTCCACCTGCCTCCACTTGAGCAATGGCTGAAAGTAGGCCTCTAATTAACACGCGTAATTACGGTGTCAGCTCATATTCAGCACCGCACGTGCTGCAAACCTGCACACTCGCTTTATTTGAGTTTGATCTGTTTCCATAGCACTAGAAATCCCTGACAGAAACTGGATGTTCACACTTTCTGAAGAAAATTACTGTTTTCTTCACATTACTATGCTGTTGCTAAGGTGGTTGCTAAGTGATTGCCTAAGTAAAAGTCTCTGCCGTTTAATTGTTTACAAATCTGATCGATCGCTTTAAGGACACATCAATACATTTTTTTTATCAATGTTTATTTATAGCTATATTTATTTAAATAATTTTAAATACACACACTACTGTTAAAAAGTTTGGAGTGAGTAAGATTGATTAAAGTCTCTAATGCTCACCAAGGCTGCATTTATTTGATTAAAAATGCAGTAAAACTAGAAAAATTGTGAAATGTTTTTACAATTTAAAATAGCTGTTTTCTATTTGAATATATTGTAAAATGTATTTTAATCCTGTGATCATTACTCCAGTCTTCAGTGTCAACATGATCCTTCAGAAATCATGCTAATATGCTGATTTGCTACTCAAGAAACATTTCTGATTATTATCAATGTTGAAAACAGTTGTGCTGCTTCATATTTTTGTGGAAACCGTGATATATTTTATTCAGGATTCTTTGCTTAATATAAAGTTCAAAACAACAGTGTTTATTTGAAATATAAATCTTTTGTAACATTATAATCTTTTTGATAAATTGCTTTACTGTCACTGTTGATCATTTAATGGCAATTCTTTCTGATGCCTAAAGTAAGAATTTCTTTAAAAAAAAAAAACTTGCTGGCCCCAAACTTGTATTTTATTTTTTAATATTAAATGTAAAATGAATATACCTATAAAATAATGAATACATTTAATTATATTTAAGAATTGTTATTTGAATATGTATTTAAATAGTTTTTGTCTTTTACAATTTAGTTTTCTTCTTTTTTTAAATTTATTTTGCAAAAAGAAAATTCGCTAGAAGCTGGAAATGTTCACCTGTAATGTAACTCATAAATTCATAAGCACATTACTGATAGGTTTGTAATTTTTAGTACATTCTTAATAATTCTTCCCGAGACTTTTTTTAGTCTTTTTTCCAGTTTTGAAACCTCTATAAAACCTCAATAATTTAAGTTAAGTAGCTACATATTTTAGTGACAAAGCAACAGAAATGTAGAAAACATGAGACAAAACCAAATGTTTCAGCTTAAATAAAATTTAATACAAAATCAACAAATGTTTTTCAGTGGCAGTGTAGCACCGAACTTAATGTAAAGTGAGTTTTCTCCCAACTGGCCCAAAACGCTCTCACACTGTTCCCGGGTCAGCGGGCCATCTTTACTGTTGAGCCTGTATTAGATATGTGTGTTAAAGGAACACGCCACTATTTTTGAAAATAGGCTCATTTTCCAACTCCCCTAGAGTTAAACAGTTGAGTTTTACCGTTTTTTTTTTATCCATTCAGCCGATCTGCGGGTTTGGCGGTAGCACTTTTAGCTTAGCTTAGCATAGAGCATTGAATCTGATTAGACCCTTAGCATCTCGCTCAAAATTACTCAAGAGTTTCGATATTTTTTCCTATTTAAAACTTGACTCTTCTGTAGTTACATCGGGTACTAAGACCGACGGAAAATGAAAATATGTGATTTTCTAGCCGATATTGCTAGGAACTATACTCTCATTCCGGCGTAATAATCAAGGAACTTTGCTGCCGTACCATGGGTGCAGCAGGCACAATGATATTACGCAGTGCCTCAAAATAGTCCCAGCTAGGTAACTTCCAATAAGCCTATTTTCAGGCGCTGCGTAATATCATTGTGCCTGCTGCAAAGTTCCTTGATTATTACGCCAGAATGAGAGCATAGTTCCTAGCCATATCGGCCTAGAAAATCGCAACTTTTCATTTTCCGTCGGTCTTAGTACATGATGTAATTACAGAAGAGTAAAGTTTTAAATAGGAAAAATATAGAAACTCTTTGGTCATTTTTGAGCGGGATGCTAACGGTCTAATCATATTCAATGATCTATGCTAAGCTAAGCTAAAGTGCTACTGCCAGACCCGGAGATCGGCTGAATGGATTCGAAAACGGTAAAACTCAACCGTTTAACTCTAGGGGAGTTGGAAAATGAGCCTATTTTCAAAAATAGTGGCGTGTTCCTTGAAAAATACCGTCAGCATCTCAGAAACCAGCCGTGCTCTCTCTCAAACACCCAGACACACACATACACGGATCATTTCCAGATCTTCAGCTCTACTCTGTTTGATTCATCCACCCTTCCCTCCATCCCACGTGTGATCGGCAGCTTCACAGGAAATGATGCGTCCGGCTGTGCTACTATTGTTCTGCGTTGTGTAACATCAGGGCTTTCACCGTTATCACTCGTCTCATTTCATCACTCTTATCAAACAGTCTCTCTAATCTACATTGTTCCTTTCCCGCGCTCGTCTCCCCGTGACTAACTCACCACCACCGTCACGGCTCTCGTCCCTCATCCTTTCTTTTTCTTTCCCTTCTGTCCTCTCCTCTCTCGCTTGTCTTTACAGTCATTGTATCCATCAGATTCTAGAGAGTGTCAATCACATTCACCATCATGACATAGTGCACAGGGACCTGAAGGTCAGTATGGGAAGTGCACTGGCCCACTGCATGTGTCATGTGACTCTTACCTGTTTCGAGCCGCCCATGTGTCTGTCCTTGACTGTACTCTGGGAATTTTGTTGTGTCTGCACATTCGCATTGGCTGTTTTCACACTCGGCTTGATTGTTTGGTTTGAACCCGAGTTCGATTCCCTTCATGTTGACCCTGCAGGTCTCTTTTTACATTTTGTTATTTGGCTACAATTTGCAGTGGATTTCCATACTTAATTCTATAATGCCTACTGTATCATATTTAAATTATGAACAGGATCTAAACTAAGTATTTAAATATCATCTTACTAAGAGATATTATTGGGAGATATAGAGTGGCAACTGATATTTATATGCATTTTATGTAAGTATCTGCTATACTGTTTCACAGATCTCATTGATTTACATTGCAAGCTATCAGAATTTCATACTTTTTGTCCATTTAAATACCAGCACCTGCCGTAAATTTCATATTTTTGCTCATTTTGGGCCTTTGAATAAAATGTAGGTGTTTTTTTTTTCCTCCTTGAGTATGAGCTCCATAGTCTCATATATAATTGTATATGAGTCATAAAAACCTGATGTATCAAATATGGTACTCAACAAAATACAAACTTTTTGAATTTTTGACTTTTTAGATTTTTAAAAAAATATTTTGTCTAAAGTTTTAATATACTCTTTAACCGTTTAAAAAATATATATACTTTCTTTCTGATTATTATTACATATGTCAGGATTTACAGGGTTAGTTTGAGTTCTATTGCAAGCACTAGCAGCTTTTTTTACCATTATAGCAAGAAAACAGTGTAGGAGATGGGCTAAAATTGAAAACATGTTTTTTTTTTTTTTTGTTTAGTTTTACTATCAAAGCTTATGCACAGGGCATTGTGGGTGAATTGCGAGAGATGAGAAGCATGCGCGTAGTTTGGTCTGAATTCCTCCACAGGTCAGTTTTCGTGTTGTGTTATTTGGCTCTGATTCATGGAGCCGAGAGATGTGTACAGAAAAGCATCTGTGAAGCCAATTTCGAATTAGCAGCAAAAAGAAAGACAGAAAAGAAAGAAATGAGGCTTTATTGCTTTCACCTTAAGGTAGTAATTTGCAACCAAATTGTTCAACCAAAAATAATGGTGTCTGTCTTTATTTACTCACTTCTTTGGGTTTCCAAACCTGCATGAATGACTTTCTGAAAATGTATTATTTATTGTTATTTATTGTTCATATATGATCTATTGTTGTTTTGACCCTAACCAGTTTTATTTTAGTATTTATACTTATTTACAGTTATATTATGTTTATAATATTTTGAATTAGCTTTTATTTTTATATCTTCAGTTTTCATTTTAATGCTTATATTTTTATTATTTTTTATTTTTCTTTAACGTTAGTTCTGTGCTTTTGTCACTGTTATTATTATTATTTTTAAATTATATTTATTGTATTTAATTATTTATTTTATTAGAATAATTTTAATATAGCTTAATTGACTTTTATTTCAGTTTTAGTTTTGAATTTTGCTTCCACTTATTTATTTTTGTTAATTTCCAAGGCAAATTTCTCATTTTCATTTATAAGTTTCCTCAATAGGTAGATTTCATTCATATTATTTTATTTTATTTTAGCTTTCGACTTGCTGACAGAGGAAAAATGGTCAGGGGTTGCTCTTTTTTTGCACAGGAGACTTAATTGAGTTTTCATTTATTTCATTTAACCGTCAACATTGTCTCAGGTTGTTCTCTTAAAATTCCAGTAAGAGTATAAAGTTATAAAATTAATATGAATAGCATAAATCAAATCATGTGGTCATGCGAGAATTTGGTGCTTGAGTTCATATTGAGACTTGCATACTTAAAATCTGTTTGCTCTCAATTTATTTATATTTTATTTCAGCTTTCTTTCAATTACAGAAAATTTTAATATTTTAGTTATACCAACCCACTGACCCAAACATTCTTCAAATTATCTTCATTTACTTTCCACAGATGAAAGAAAGTCGGGTTTGGAATGACATGGTGTTGAGTACTTTTTTGGGTGAACTATCCCTTTAAAGGTACTAATTATACACCCTTTAGGGGTAGATAAGGTATATTTAACGGTTCTGCCCCATTGACCAAACCAGCCGAATTATGCCGTCATATGAACTCGGGTCAGCACCAGACGCTCTATTGTGAAAACAGCCGAACTGCTCTTGATGCACTGAGAGTGTCTCCTCACCCTCTCTGTCTTCTGCTCTCTCTTTGTTTCTTGTCTCACTGTCTTTCTTCCTCTCTGTTGTTTCAAAACAGTGTCATTTATCTTTGCAATTGGGTAATTCTCGGGTGCGTGTAATGCATTGTTTCAGTCAAGCGTCGCATTGAGGATGACAGAGTGCCGCTGTTTTGTTTAATAGTCACTTGAGTGAAGGGCTCTTTCAGAGTCTCGCAGCTTGTTACGGTCTTGATTCAGAGGCTCAAATAAAGCTGCTGACTGTATCTGCTCTGTTCGGCCACACGATAGACAAACCTCCACTCTTTTTAAATGGGGAATCATGGTAAAACGTGAGGTTACTGTTGATGCATATTGCCTCTTGACTTGCTGATGGGGAAAAAATAGTCAGAATTTGCTCTTTTATTTAGTCACATACACACTCAATTTTGAGGAGTGACACTGCATTTAAATACAGGAGTGAATCCCCTGAATTATAGTTTTGTTTGTGTACAGAACAAAACTCGTTCTTGAAATTGTGGTGGCTGACATAGTTGTAACCATAGCACCGTTTTGCCATCCTGCGCGATTGATATTTGTTATTTTTGACCAAGTAAGATATTACAGCAACCAAAGACTCGTTATGTTGGGCGATTTTAACTAAACCACCGTCGACAGAGCCGTCGTGTTTTGTGTATTTATGGAAAGTTTGCTTTGCAGAGCACGCTCTTGAAGGGTTGCCATGTCCACTTATTATAAGTGACTTGTTATTAAGCATCTTTGGGCTTGTGTTTTGGGCTCGACTCATAAAGCGAACCATTTTATGGAGATGAATATGGCAGGTGCGGTCATATATTTTTTGTATGGTGGCTTATTTCCAACATTACATGGTTTGATTTATGTTGATTATGGGCTTGTTCTTATTTGCTGTATTTTATAGTTAAAAAAAAAGCATGATATGGCAACACTGAGTCAAGATGTACCTCGTTCCCTGTGATTTCTTGCACTGCAACTCTTAACACACGCATGTCAAATATGCCATTAAAAACAGGTGTTCATTTGACAAGGGTTCCGTTGACACTGCATAGAATTTCTGCAAATGCAGTTGTTACTACCTGAATTTTGCGGGACTCAATTCGGTTGTTGAATGCGGTTGTCACTTCTGTAAATTACTGAACAGGATTAAGCACTAAAAGGTGAACCGAATTTAGCTGCAGTGTGTACGCGGCCATTGTTTAAGGAGGCTTAATTGAGTTTTCATTGATTTCATTCAACCAAATTTGTCTCAGGTTGTAATCCTAAAATTCCAGTAAGAATATAGAGCTATATAATTAATATGGATAGCATAGCTCAGATCATTTGATATTTGAGTTCATATCGAGAATCAAAATCTCAAATTGCTCTCCATTTAATCTCATTGCTGTCTAGGAGAAACAACTAGGGTCATATGCTCTGAAAAGCATTATATTGTAATATTGTATGTTTTAGATTGAGTTGTTTGATGTGTAAAATTGGTGATCATATGTTAAAGATTTGTTAGGATTTCAGAATTAGTCATTTCTGCAGCTTGGCTCCAATAAATTCTAAAAGTTTTGAGCTCTGGAAGTTACTCTATGTTTTCATAGTTCAACTTTTCTTTCTCAAAAGATCAAGAAAAATTGGATTCCTTATAACTTCTTTAACAAGGTCCCATCTGTGATTTTTCTGTCTTGCAGAATCTTTTTACGTTATAGTAGTGAACCAAACTGTGTTAGTCTAGGGGCTCTTCAACTAGCCGCCTGTGGGCCAAATCAGCCATCAATCATTTTTATTGCTCTTCAATTGATATTGATGAAATTGCTGTGCGACCAGAGAGGAGTTCAGCAGTGGTTGTATTTGGAACGGAGTTGGAGGTTCAGTCTATGGTTCAGACAGGTGCATCATTTCTGATTGCGTCCATTACAGGAAATGTGTCATATCTGATAGATGATGAAAACTAAACCTTCAAAGGAAAAATGACAGAAAAGTTAGTTGAACGGATGTGGCTCATTTCATCATCAGATCAAGTTATAATGAAATCAAATTATCTGTTGAAATATCTGAGAATCGCACTTGCTCTAGAGATAAAAGAATGTCAGTTTTTTTTAAAGATTAGAAACATGCTTAAAGATGTTAGTAATCATGTCAAATCATGTTAGCAACATGTTAATTCATGTTATTACACGGCTCTGTGGAATACTTGATTCTGATTGGATAGTCATGACATTCCGAGGTATGTTATCCCTCGATAACAACCGGTAAAAGCTGATAACACTGGCTCATCCGGGTAACTGAAGTCGGCGCTATACGCTTGCAAGAAACAGTTTTTCTTCGTGGAATCGTTTGCATTTGGTTAGCCAATAAAATATAAAAGCTCAATTCAATATTATGTGTACAATTATTTAATTATGCTGTCCTGGTATCGTGGACTCGTTCTCTCATTTCATACAAACGCAGCTGCTGTCATTTTGCGACAATTGTTTTGTAAATTGTAATGGATTATAAGATAACTAACATACTGGTAAGAGTTTTGTCTTAAATCAATATCTTTTATCGCCATAATTATGTGGTGAAATGTTGTGTAATAAGTGGTATGGCTGCACCGTATCCCTTAAATGTCCGTCAAGTTTGAACTTGCCGTTTGCTCGCAACTGCTGTCTTCACGGAAGCTTTGCGTTCAGATATTTCAAATCAATATTTTGTGTCTAAATATTTATTTATGTGGCAAGTAGCAATGTAATAAGCGGGATCATGTACATCCAGCCGGTGCTTATTGCAGAATAACCCCCGACAAGGTGATCAGGACCCCCAACGCAATGCGGGTTACAACATGTTAGGAGCATGTTAATTCGTATTAGCAAAATGTTAAAAACATGTTAGCTACATGTTAAAAAATGTTAGCGATGTGTTAAATAATGCTAGGAACATGCTAACGCATATTAGCAACATGTTAAAAGATGTTAGCGATTTGATAAATAATGTTAGGGACATACTAATGCATGTTAGCAACATGTTAAACATGCTAAAATATGTTAGCGGTGTGCTAAATCATGTTCGAAACGTGCTAGCAACTTGTTAAACCATCATAGCAAAATGTTAAAACATGTTAGCGACTTGCCAAAACATGTTAGCAATTTGTTAAAACATGCTAGCAGTGTGTTAACGGATGCTAGCAATATGCTAAATCATGTTAGTGACATTTTATTGACTTTATTCTCTGAGAAAATTTTTCAAACTTCAAGGTTTTCAAAGTAGTTTTAAACTTTCAGAACCTGACTTTGTCAAGCCAACATCAAAGTTTGTCATCTGTCCGTTTTTTAAGGAAAATGTTAGATTTTGAAATCTGACTATTTTAATGTAAGTAAACCCATTATTAAGGGTGTTTAGATTAGTTTTTAATGTCCAGATCTATAGTAATGACTCTGAAAAGTGTTTGTCCACCTTCAATTTGGCCCCCAAAACAAGGGAGACTTGGTGTGGAAGAACTAGAAAAGCGGCTTTGTATGTTCCAGTTTTACAACACACAACACACACACACACACATGCGTTCACTCTCAGTAAATCAGCAGCACACGCCTACACAGGCTGACTCACGCCGTCCACCTCCCTCTCCTCGCACACCGGTACATTTCCTTCAGCCTATCTCACCACACAACTGCCAAAAAACACACTCCAGTTCGCTGCAGCGCCGCAGCCTTTCCAGGGCCGCCTGCCAGTCTTGCCTCTCTTTTTTCTCGTCTCAGGCTCAGTCTTTGTTTCACCATCTCTCTGTCTCTCCTGATGCTCGCTCTTGTTGTGGGTGGTGAGATCGTCTCACCCTTCAGAGCAGTTTTTAAGTGTGTAGTGTCAGCTAGAGCTTCCTGTGTCAGTAAGACAGGGTTTCGGTATGCAGGAAAAGCATTGTGTTTGCTGACTGAACAGACTTTATAGCATTAAGTAGTAGCCTTTATTTCATCCATTAGTGTGTCTATCTTTACCTGTCAAGAATCTTTGTTTTGGGTAACAGTGGTTGTCTTTCTCAAGTCCCAAGTTACTTTTAGTCTTTTAGTTTGATTGCTAACCCTTCAGTTTTCTTTGCAGAAAAGATAAATCCAAGGGTGAATCTCATGAAAAATGTCTACATCATATTTTACTCTCAAATCAAAAGAAATGATTAATTAGCCAAACTCTGACCCCTTGATTACGACAGTTAAAATTTGGGGATGTTTTAAATGCAAAAAAGAAAATTGTGTAATTTTGTGACTATTTTCATGATAATAAAACGCATTTTAATATTTGTTTTATAATGAAAATAATGTCTCAAAATTAAAATTGAATTTATAAAATGAATAAATTAATTAAATAATTTATTCATTTTATTTGGGAGGAAAAATATGCTAAATTGTCATGAAAATAATGGCACAAAAATGCATATATTTGTGTATATATATATATCTAAAAAATATATATATACTTATTTTGGGGGTGGGTGAAATTTGAAGCGGACATGATGTAGGGAGAGTTCATCTATAGAAAAATATTGCCACACTTTTTTGAAAAATTTACTAACATTTTTTTTTTTTTTTGAGAGCGAGTCCTTTAATATTTTACTATGCTTGGCATCATCTTTGACATGTAATTCAGGAGAAGATGTCCTGTAATATTATCCCTTGTAATCGCCCTTCCATTTCTGCTGTGCCTGTGCAGAGAGACGGCATTGCTCAGACTACATGGCGCCCCCTGTTGTTTGCATGCTCACTGCAGCCCCGGACAGATATCCTGAGCGGTGCTTCATTGCCATCAAATGGGCGTGGTGCACCGAGATCTCAAGGTGAGTGACAGGTGATTTGTTCGTCTGTGTGTGTTGTGCATGCTTTAATGTACAAATATGCCATGTGTGATGTGCAATTATGATTCGGGATTCGGATGGCGAGATGATTAATTGAATGGCTTAAAGGGACAGGCCAACCAAAAATGAAAATTCTGTCATCTACACACCCTCATGTCATTCAAAACCTGTATGGATTTCATTCTTCTTCTGAACACAAGAGGAGATATTTTGAAAAAATGTTGGTAACCAACTCAGTTTCTGGTATCCATTGACTTCCATAGTAGTTTTTTTTTCTTTTTTCGTATAATGGAAGTCAATGGGAACCAACATCTGTTTGGTTATCTACATTCTTTAAAACATATTTTCTTAAAAACTCATACAGGATGAACAACCTGAGGGTGAGTAAATGATGTCAGAATTTTCATTTCATTTGGCATGACGTTTTGCGTGCATGTACGTCTATGTCTGGCATAAAACTCTTAAATTGTGCAGTTATTTATTTTTATTGTTGATTTTATGTTAAGTGATATGTTATGTTATTTGTTTGAAGACTTCTCACACAGGTTGATTCTGAGCTAGAATGGAATAACTCGCCAATAAATCGTTGCAATATGATGAGGAACATCATATAGGGTCAGTTTTGATTTCATGTTGCTGCTTTTTCTAATCCTGCTTCAGTTCAGAAGTCGCTCTTTATATTTTAAAGAATCAGGGTATGCAAATCTCAGTCTGGATGCGTTTGCAGCGTCGTTTCCCCCGGATGCGGCTCAAGGTCATCGAGCATTTCACACCATCCTACGGATTCTCAATCAGAACACTATACAAATCATGAGCCCGAAACGTCGAGATGCCATCTGAGCTCCACGAATAGCTCCAGCAGATGGCAACGGCGGCTGAGCGTCAGAACACAGACACCGTTCGTCTCTTTTCAGAGTGGCATCTGTAGCGCGAGTGAGGACGACAAGAAGAAAGGGATCAGAGATTGAGACTGAAAAACTTCCCATGATTCTTTGCTCCTCTGGACCCAATTTCCCACCTGGATCAACTTTCAGCAGAGCAGAGGGAACATAACCTACTTAATAACACACACACACTCTCACACTCACGCTGAACGCTATGTGGAAGTGTGAATGTGCGTGTTAAGTGGGATGATGTATGATTAACCCATATGTCTAAACGAGTGACCGTAGGTTAAGTGAGAAAATTAAATCAAAATTGGATTCCTTGATACCTTTGGTTAATGTTCTGTGTAAATATTTATGCAGGTTCAAAAGTTTGGGGTCTATAAGATTTTTTAAATGTTTTTGAAAGACTTATTTTATGTTCAGCAAGGCTGCATTTATTTGATAAAAAATTCAGTATCACAATTTCACATAACTGTTTTCTGTTCGAGTCGGAGTATATTTTGAAATGTAATTTATTCTTGTGTTCAAGCGGACTTTTCAACGCATCATTACCCAGTCTGCATTGTCACAGATCCTTCAGATAATGCTGCTTCAAGTCCTCCTGGGACGTTCGTACTTACGCGTTGACAAGGTCGGAATATGACGTCAGGGTGGGCTTCAAGTCATTTAGCGCACAAGATGGCGGTGTACCTTTTAATAAATTACAAGAAAATACAACATGGTCTGCATTTTTTTACTTGGATTTCATCTGCGTAACAAGAACATGACCAATTTAAGTTTGTAGGACAACTAAACTATCAATTTAAATTAAAAAATTTACCGTCAACTACAGGTGTTGCATCCATCGATTCCGCCATGTTGCTCATTGACACGCCTCCAACTCGGGGCTTAAAGAAAAGTTTGACTTTCCCACTCGTAAAAATGACTTTGTGGTGGCGTTCATGTGCATTCAACTCGTAAATACGATCTATCCGACATGACTTGAACGCACCATAATACTAATATGCTGATTTGCTGCTGCTTTTTTGTGAAACCTGATATCCGTTTTTCAGGATTCTTTGATGAATATAAGGTTCAAATAATAATAAATAATAATAAAGCAGCATTTATTTGAAATCTTTTATAACATAAAGATATTTTCTGTCACTTCTGGTCAATTTAATGCATGCTTGCCGAATAAAAAAAGGGAAAAAAATCTTAATGACCCCAGATTTTTCAATGTTTTTGTATGTGCATATTTGTTTTTTGCTTTTTTATTTTTATCAACATGAAATCAAAATCAACCCTAGTGTCCGTTGTTAATGTTATCAGTGTTCTGTGTAAATATCTGTGGAAGTAAATTGTGTTGTGTGAATGCGGTTTCATGTTGACTTGAAAGATAAAAACAAAGCTAATTTCCCGGAAATCTTTATCAAACATCAGTGGGATCACTGAGAGCGCGTCCTCAATCAAATCCACAGTGTTAAGCTAAAGATAATCCAGTCCGCTCTCAGAGGAAGGTGCTGTAAGGAACACTGGGATAGAGTGACAGGAAAGAACAACTTTAAAGATGCTTTTCAGGATGAATAACACTACTCTGCATAACACTACTACATCCTGTATTAATTAACTTTAAGTCAATAGCAAGCTAATGTAATGTTACCTAGAGCTAATTTAACAAATGTTTGCACACTCAGGTGTGTAAAATCAGTGGTTCTCAACCTTTTTGGCTCCAAGGCTTCCCATTGTCCAAAAAGTATTCAAAGGCCCCGTTTATAGATGAAGATATTTCTGGTTCTTCTGCTGTAATTACAAAGCTACTTGTTTCGAACTTGTTTTTTACTTCTTTTTTTTTTTATTCAATCTAGGAGAGTTATTTTCTTAAAATTGTGAAAGAAGTAATTAAAATCTTCCACTTAAAATGACTTTTCCAGTTGTTTGTGATTACAGGATATGTTTAATTTTAATATAATTTTTACTCATACGATTTCTCAGCAGTTTTTACATGAAAAATTATTTTATGTCTTGACATAACTATATTTAAATATTTATATTCCAAATTTCCATGATTTCTTAAAGGGATAGTTCACCCAAAAATGAAAATTCTGTCATTAATTACTCACCACCCTAATCGTCTACAAACACGATGACCTTCGAATCATCTTCTGAAGAAAAATTAAGATATTTTTGTGATGAATCCGGAGCCTTCTCATAATAGCGGCTGGCATAGCCAGCAATGCCAAGCGTGCACTGGTTTGCCCAGTCCAGAACTGTAGCTAAGGACATCGTAAACAGTCACATGGGTATCAATGTTGCTCAAACTTCCAGTTTATGCGAACTACAATAATCACTTCTTGAGCGCAAAGAAAACAAAAATGACATCATTTATTCAACAATTCTTCTCCCCCGAGTTACGTCTTCCGCCATTTTAGAGAGTATCACAACACATTCGCACGCTTTCCCCTAAGATAACACTGATTACGTCATTCGCGGCTTTCTCCGTCCGAACTTAACAACAGCTGATTTTTCATTAGGCGCCCGCACTTTCATCCTGCCGAATGTAACCAACGCTGACTTACCAGATTACTTCAATGTGAACGCTTTCCCTGCCTCCCCAACGTAAACACTCATATTACGTTCATCGTGCGGCGCTTTTCTCCTCCGACGAACGTAAACAATAGCTGATTACGGCATATTACGTTCATCATTATAGCGCAAGACAGGCTTTGCCCTCCTCCGAACTTAAACAACGCTGATTACGCAGATTACGTTACATGTGCTACTCTTTCTTATCGGCCATCCAACTGTAACAATGCATGATTACGTTCATTTCTCAGCTTTTCTCGTAGACGACGTAAACAACGGCATGATCAACGCGCAGATTAGTTCATATGAAATCGCGCAGGGTTCTCCTATCCTCCTCCGACTAAACAACGCTGATACCAGATTACTCATAGCGCCCAGCTTTCCTCCCCTCAACGTAAATCACGCTGATTACTCAGATTACGCTTCATGTGCCGGCCATTTTCGCCTCCAAACGTAACAATGCAGATTACGTTCCTGTGCGCGGCCTTTCTCTGACTGACTAAACAACGCTGATTACGCGAGATTACGTTCACATCAAAACAATCCTCTGCGCGCGTCTTGTTCTCCTCCGCCAACGTAAACAAACAGCTGATTACAGATTACTTCAATAACGGGAGCGCACTAGTGTGCTTGTGTCCTCCTCTCCGAACGGTAACAACGGCTATTACGGCAGATTACGTTCATCTGGGGAACGTCAAGGGTTTCCGGTCGGCCCCGTCCTTTGTGTCTCGCGGAGCGGGGAGAGCAGGCCGGCGAACCTTGCTTAATTCGTTGCCAGAGCTCGTTCTGTCGGATGCGAGCAGAATATTACTCGATGCACAGCTCTGCGCCTCCAAACTGTAAACAATCGCAGATACGGTCATGGGCGCGCGCTTCTCTCTTTCTCTGACGAACTCAACCAACGCTGATTACGCAATTACGTTCTGCTCGCGCTCACTTCCTTCTCCGAACGTAACACCTCGATTACGCAGATTACTTTCAGCGCACGCTTCTCCTCCGTACTGTAAACTACGCTGATTAGCAGGCTCGCTGGTCGTGCTGTTTCTTCCTCACTTCCGAGACTCTTATTATACTCAAGATTACCGTTCAGCCAGTAGGGGCGCTCTTTCTCCTCCGAACGTAAACAACTCTGATTACGCAGATTACGTTCATAACTGCGCTCATTGCGGCGCGCTTCTTGCTTTTATCCGCTACCTCTCTTCCTGCACGCAACTACGCTGATTATGCAGATTACGGTTCATTGATGGCGCGCTTTCTCTCCTCCGAACGTAAAAACTGCTCGATTTACTCAGATATACGTTCAGTCCCGCGCACGCTTTCTCCTCCGAACCGCAACTCCGCTGATTACGCTGATTATGTTCATGCGCGTGCTTTCTCCTCCGAACGTAAACAACACTGATTTATCAGATTACGTTCATCGTCGCCGCTTTCTCCTCCGCGTAAACACCTGATTACGCAGATTACGTTTCATGTGCACGCTTGGTCCCCACGTGCCTCCGAACGTAAACAATGCCAGATTACTTTCATGGGTGTCGGTGTATCGCGGCTTTCCTCCTCTGACGACGGAAACAACTCTGGAGTTACGCAGATTACTGGTATCCATGAAGCGCAGCACGCTTTCTCTCCTCCGAACGTAAACAACCTCTGATACCCGAGCAGATTACGTTCATGCGCACGGCTTTCTCCTACCGAACGGAAACAACGTTGTTGTTTGGGCTGATTTTACGCAGATTTACGTTCATTGGCGCGCGCGCTTTCCTCCTCCGAACGTAAACAACGCTGATTACGCAGGTTACGTTCACGCGCGCGCTTTCTCCCCTGAGCGTAAACACCGCTGATTACGCAGATTACGTTCATGCGCTCGTTTTCTCCCCCGAACGCTGATTACGTTCATTCTCCAGTATCTTGTCCTTCCTCCGAACGAAACAACTCTGATTACGCAGATTAGCTTCATCACCGGGCCGCTCCAAGGCTTCACTCCTCCGAACGCAAACTACTCTGATTATGCCACGATTACGTTCCCTGTGCCGGCCCATGTCTTGTGCTGCTCTTTCTCTCCCTCCCTTCTCGAACCGTAATATCAACTGGCTGATACCGCTAATTACGTTCCTTGCGCACAAGCTTTCTCCTAGCCGAACGCAAACCACGCTGATTACGCAGATTACGTTCATTCGCGCGTGCTTTCTCCTCCGCACGTAAACAATACTGATTATGCAGATTACGTCTGCGGCATGGGGGCCTTTCGTGCGGCTCCTCCGAACTGCAAACTAACAACGCTGATTACCAGATACGTTCATAGGGTGGCGCGCTTTCTCCTCCGAAACCCAAGACTAGCGCTGAATTACTCAGATATCGTTCATGGGGATAGCGGTCGGCTTGCTTTCCTCTCCGATAGGCGTGTAACAACGCTGAGTACGCAGATTATTTTCATGTACGCGCTTTCCTCCTTGGATCCCGAACGTAAACAACGCTGATTATTCGTTACACTCTGGGTTACTCTCCAAAATTGCCAGAAGACTGTTACCGGTGGAGCAAGTAATTGTTAAATACATTCTTTTTGTTTTCTTTGCCTCAACAAGTAGTTCTCGTGACTTCGCAAAAAATGAGAGTGGCCCTGATGCAATGGACTGTTCTAAACTTGATTTCCCTAACTATGGTCCTGGCCTGTAACAATTCTGTTGCTGTCTAATGCAGATCTGAGAGCTCTAGGTTTCATCAGAAATATCTTAATTTGTGTTTTCCGAAGATGAACGAAGGTCTTACGGGTTTGGAATGATATGAGGGCGAGTAATTAATGACAGAACTACTTTCATTTGGGGGTGAACTATCCCTTTCAGATGTTTATATATTTTCAAAAACTTTTTCCCGGTCATGAAATCCACCCTATTTAATACCTCATATATCACAGAATTTAAGACCTGGGAGCACCTGGAGGTGTCAGCTTTTTAAAAATTACATTAAAGTTGGCTAGTCATCAGGTGAAGAGAACAACTTAAAGATAACTAACAGACATAATTTTCATCCTTTTTTTTCGTCTGTTTTTTAGTGTGTCATTTCAAAGACTGTTGTTTTTTTTTCTTGTTGAAACTATTGTTAAGCCAGTTTGCTGCCAGCACTTCTTAACAGTGCTGCTCTAAGGCTCCCCGTAGTGGGCTCCCCACCCAGGTTCGTTCAGTTACCTACAAGTAACTAAGCTAATTAGAGCTTTTTTAGTGTTTAATTGGATATACAGCTGAAAATGCATAAAATATACACATAATAGATTTCCTAAACAAAACGCAAACAACAGTCTCTTAATTTTATTAGTACTCGAGCACTAAATTACTAACTGGAAATAGATACCAAAACTGAACTAAAACTATTAGTGAAAATCGAAATAATGTAATATTTAAAAACTATAATATACATACTAATCAATTGTAATAAAATTTCAAAAGCAATACACAAAATTGCCTAAATTTACCAAATTAAAATGATAAATAAATAACTACAATAATTAATAGGCAACACTGCGTACATAATAAGACTCAACACACAGACTGGTCCCAGCTACCTGGTTGTGAAACAATGGCTTAGCATAATTTATCACCTATATTTTAGTTGTTAGGAGACATTTTAAATGGAAAGCAGTAGTACGTCACTGGAAATTTGCCAATTAGACATTATTTTGAGTTGAAATCAAACTGGCAATGTGCTTCTAGCAAACTCTTCCGGTGACAGAACATGGCGCTGCCCAGCACAGCTTATATTTTGGGAGCTGATTCTGTTTGTGTGCTGTATCTCTTGCGCAGCTGTGGTTGTATGTTATGTGTTAAGTGTTAAAAGGTGACATGTATCAGATTTGGGTTCAGCAGTAATATGAGTGCACCCCTGATCTCCCCTTCAGCCAGAGAACCTGCTCTTGGCCAGTAAATGCAAGAACGCCGCCGTCAAGCTGGCTGACTTTGGCCTGGCCATTGAAGTGCAGGGGGACCAGCAGGCCTGGTTTGGTACGTGGTCACTTCAAACTCTCCCAAAGAAAAAAATCTCAACTGTTTTGCATTATTTGTTTAACTTCTGGCATCCAAATGGTTTTCTCCGGCATAAAAACACTGATGTGTTGGAAAGAGCCTGGATGTTGCCTTTTTAGATGTGTATTTTTGCGTTCACATGCAGGGTTCGCTGGAACGCCAGGTTACCTTTCCCCAGAAGTGCTACGAAAGGAGGCTTATGGGAAACCTGTGGACATTTGGGCATGTGGTGAGTCACACACTCCCTCCCGAGAGAGTTCTTTGCATCTATTTCCATCTTCTTTCTCTCTCGATGGCCTGCACATATTCAGACACATCAGCTCTCAGATGTGGAGAGCTCTTCTCTGGCAGGTGTTGTCAAGAGGCTGTTGCCTAACAGCGCTTTCACCGCTTCAGCCGCCACCGTCGTGTTTCACATCCACTTTCTCTAGAGTATCGCTAGTCGAGCGGTTTAATTACTTTGCAGATCAGTACGTGGGATGGTGTTTTTTTTGTCTGGGGTTGGCAATTCTGATTCATTTCGACTAAGTGGTTCATTAGGATTGTTTTGTATATCAGTGAACCAGTTCATGGATTCATATGAGTCATTCTCAAAATGCAACTCTCAAAATTGTTCGCCATTTTACGTTTGTTGTGACAAAATAAATGTTTAGTTAATTTAAACTGGGTTGCACTTTATTTTAAGGTGTCCTTGTTACAGTGTAATTATACATTTAAGTACTGAGTAATATTAACTACATATATGATTAGGGTTTGGCTTAGGGTTACTTGCATGTAATTATGCATAATTTATTGTTATTATACTAGTAAGTACATGTAACGTGTAACAAGGACAACTTAAAATAAAGTGTTACCTTAAACTGTTTATCACCAGGCCCCGTGACTTTTAGCAACAATCTTGAACCCACCTGGCAGTTTGAGTCTCCAAACAAATGATAAAGAAAGAGTTATAACAAAGAACTGGTTTAAAGAGAATCAGTCATGGACCCTGTTCATTATTTCTCAATCTAATTTAATCTCATTTCAATTTTGTAATACATTTTATAGTATTTTTAATTCTTTTTAAAAAAATAGGTGTTTTACATATCTTAGTTACATTTTTTATAATTATATAATTAATGACTATAGTTCTAATAGATGTCTTTCTAAGCAAGTTTGCTTCCTGCTCATTCAAGCTGCATTTTTTGATCAAAAATATAAGAAAACTTGCAGTGATCGAGACCTGTTGTATACAAGTATTTGCAATTTATAAATAATGTTTTCTAGGTTAATACACTTTAACAATGCCAACTATTAATTCCTGGTAGAGGAAAATGTCAGGCGTGCATTTATCAATGTCCTAACTTCCCCTCCACGCCCGTGATCTCAATGTCACACTGATCCTTCAGAAAATCAGAGGGTCGGTGTCGTATTCTGATTAATTCTCATGTTGCGAAACAGTTTTGCTGGCCATCATTACATATTTGTCTTTTTCGCGAACTTGCTTACCTTTTCTACTGATTTTTTGACTGTGTATTACTTCTTTGAGGTTCACTACTCAACACAGTTTAAAACGAGACAGTGGTCCGCTACTGCTATTTCTTTCTCCTACATAATAAGTCTTCACTATCAACTTGTTAGTCCTATCATTGTCTGAATAAAACAAAATTATGGACCGCAAACTTTTGAACGGTTGTGTATTTTGTGTATAAAGTATTTCAAAGAACCAGTTCAAAACAATGAATTATTGACAGATTAGACTTCACAACAAGTGTGTTAAGCGATTTCAGCTGTTTTGATAACTCTTGCCATTTTAGTTTATATTTCTATTATGTTTCTCTATATAATTAAACAATACAATTTACATATTTTAATATATTTCTATTTTTTATGTTGTTTATTAAAATATCTTCATGAATTATAAATTGTGGAAATCATATTCAATAAATTATATAAAGAAATCAACTTAGACGTTAAAAGTGTAGCTGTTTTGATAGCATTGGTTATTTAAGTTTATATTTTTTATATCATATAATTTTGTGTTTATATGTCTTAATTCTGATAATTGTACTCTCTATGGTACGTCTCTGTCATATGTTTATAGAATTTACCTGTGCTATGTTATTATACATTCTAGGGATGGTTTATCGTCGTGCCTAAAATGTCTGCTTAGTACTGAAAGAATGTGGTGCACAAAGATCTCTTCATGGACTATCTTTCCAGAAAGTGAGGACTTCCTATAATGGACTTGCAGGAGTCATTGGGTCTTCGTTCACTGAACAATACACCCTCCCTGGGATGTTCTGTTCCCTGTATATTCTGCTGGTGGGATATCCTCCGTTTTGGGATGAAGACCAGCACAAACTCTACCAGCAGATCAAAGCCGGGGCTTATGATGTGAGTCCCCTTGTGATTTCACTCATACAGTATAACTTGAGTCAAAAGATAACCGGTTGTGTTCCCATGTTTCCTGTAGTTCCCCTCGCCATCATTGGGACCAGTAGAGTCGTCGTCAACTGTTTCGCCATTACGCTACGAGGTTGATTCTAACGCTCACTACTCTTACATCAACAAGCAATCCAGCCCTCTCTAATCCCCTGACTTGCAGTACGTACACTCGTACCGACTCATAATTATGCAGTTTGTCGAATCCTTCTGACTAGTCTCGAGTCAGGTCTGATAGCAGTCGTCGAGGACTGAGATGCTGACACTGTTAGAAGCCCAGTGGTTTCCAAATTCTGAGTGACGTCTCTCAGTCGTCTCGCACAAAAGTGGGCCACCCAGTTAGCCGTCCACATTCGTTTAAATACGCAT
Source organism: Sinocyclocheilus anophthalmus (assembly GCA_018155175.1). Classification (NCBI taxonomy): domain Eukaryota; kingdom Metazoa; phylum Chordata; class Actinopteri; order Cypriniformes; family Cyprinidae; genus Sinocyclocheilus; species Sinocyclocheilus anophthalmus. Next base: position 17,742 of record JADLZN010000638.1, on the reverse strand, counting down.
CTATACCATACAGCTTGACAGAACTGGAACGAGAGATCTTGCAACAGGAGGAATGGCAAAGAGGAGTATTTCCTCCCAAATCCAGCTGTGAAAACGTGGCTGCACCATCTTCTTGTGTTTCCTTTTCTTCGTTTGCTTCCCACTAAGACCTCTTACCATGGCTTCGTGTAGTAGCAATCCAAATGGGGTGCTCTCACCTGCTAATGCCTTAAACCTTACCTGTTCGGTTTTCCGCGCCGATCCTCGCAAAGAAAGGGGTTGCTGACCGCAATTACTCCATAGACTGTAACCTATGTTGAATATTTTTGCCGGCCGTCCGTTCCTTCGCTGTCTTATATTGAGAAATCTATCCTATGCAAAAATGTCACAATTGCTGTTCGTCAGTATTTTTCTGTCCAGTTTACTTGGGCGTAAGCTGTGTGGACATTAATGCGAACCTAAAAAATGATACACAGTACGTAAATTCCCATACACAGACGTTGGTCTTCAACAGCGCACCAGTCGTTTCGAAGCTGGAGACCTTTGCAGGGGGGGGGCGGGGGGACCTTAATCGATCCCAGCTGATGCTGAAAAATTAACCAGGTTTGTGTGGGATCGAGTTCCTCGACATACTTTCCCGGTAACCGCTACACTGTGATTATGGGAGGATAGACAGACGCATGGATCAGACTGGGTCTCTAGCTAGAAGACAGGAAATGAATAACTCGAAATGAAATCCCGACATTCACGACAGAACGCACCGAAACGAGAGAGAAGAACGACAGACAAGGTAGCAAGTCGAACAATAGAATGATTGAATGAAATATCACACACCAGATTAGATCAATAAGCTCGACATATACAATATTACGATGGTCTGATGTAGAACAAAAGCACGGACCATTAGTCCATAGAAATCGGTAGATAGATCTGGTCCTGCAGATGAGGAGACCAAGAGTAAGTACCATTGTCTGTTAAATCTAAAGGGCCAAAAACCTCATCAATCAGAGTGACCAGCATCACTTCCGCCAAGAATCATGGCCCATGATGCTCTTAACCACCCGTGGGTCTGCGTTTAAGATATTACCAAACCCAAAATTACTAACCCTACATCAGATCACAACACTTAAAGCGCGTCCTATTATGCCTTTTTACATAAGCTCCTTTGAATTTATGTTTTGGGTGTACTAGAACGGCTCTCATACTAGGGTGTGTTCGAAAAACCCATTATTTTCTCATCTCATATTTTACATTATTACAACACACTCTCTCCCAGTCTGGCTGAACGGCTCGAATATTCCTGTATCAAATGAGGCCCCCTCCTTCCGAAATATGAAATGTGCTTTGATTGGTTAGCTGGGCCAGTTGTGTGTTGTGATTGGTTAGCTGGGCCAGTGGGTGCTGTGATTGGTCGGCTGGGCCAGTGTTGGCTTCTCTGGGTTTGTGATTGGTTAGCTGGGTCAGTGTGTGTTGTGATGGGTTAGCTGGGCCGGTGTGTGTTGTGATTGGTTAGCTGGGCTAGTGTGTGTTGTGATTGGTTAGCTGGCCAGTGTGTGCTGTGATTGGTTAGCTGGGCCAGTGTGTGTTGTGATTGGCAGCACTCGGCACCTGGTCGGGAAATGACACGCCCCTTACCATAGCCGCCTGCAGCTTCAGTGTAAATATTGCGTCAAAATCAAATCAATTTGAGCGTGATTTAAACCCGGATGATTGTAACCACTCTAAGTTCGTCTGCCTTGGGAAAGCTAGCGTGTCTCTGACATAGTGATAACACTCGTTGCCTTCTCTAGTGCAGCTCAACCAGGTCTCGTCCCATTCGTCGATATTTGTGATATCACAAATCCCGGAAAATATGCGTTGTAGTCCAAACGAGTCGTTCGTTGTAGTTTTTGAAAAGTGATTTCTGTTGAATATCTCCTTTTGAAGTGGACTTTGAGCTTTGTAACTTTTGTAACAGATCTTTTTCATGCTCAAACAGCAACATTACAGACTAACTAAAGTTGAAAAAGTGAAAAAGCATTATAGCACCCCTTTAAAGTGACCCATATTACTTCTGAGATATGTTTCGTGATAAAACAAAATAATTTCTTCTATAAAGGGGCTTCATTATTCCCACCTTTCTTTTAAATATACCTGTTCACAATAAGTTAAAAAGTAAATAGGATCGGTTTTAGTTTCATATTGACATATAAGACTATATGTAAAACAACACTTATAATTTTAATCAATAATTTGATTCCTCTCTTTCCTGCAGCAACGTTCCACTGTGGCGTCCATGATGCACAGACAGGAAACAGTCGAGTGCCTGAAGAAGTTCAACGCAAGAAGGAAACTCAAGGTCTGCTGATGTCTCTTTTAAAAGTCATTATGTCTGCAACTGGAGTAATTTCATCTGTATATGTATCTGTCTGAAACCCACCGCTCGATGCCTCTGTTAACGTTCCGATCTTTTTCTTACATATAGGGTGCGATATTGACCACCATGCTGGTGTCGCGCAATTTCTCTGGTAAGTTCACATCAAACTCTTTGCATAGACGCTATCTTGAAAGACAAATCGAAGATATGCTGAACTATTTGACTGCTCGAGTAATCAAAACCACGAATCATTAAATGAATCAGACTTGAATTCTAAAAGCATCAACACAAACTCTTAACAGTGATATTGTAGTATTATTTATATACTATTAAAGTATTCATATTTTGAATTAGCATTTATTTTTATATTTTCTGTTTTAATTTTTTATTTTATGTGGTTACACATTGTAATTTGTGCTTTGTCATTTAATTAATGTTTTTTTTTTTTTTAGATGCTTTTATTTTGTATTTCTATTTTTATTTCAGTTGTTATATTTAAGCTTTTTTTAATTTTAGTTATTTGACAAGGCATTTATCATTTTCATTTAAGTTTAAGGTTTTTTGTCTAATATTTAAGGGTTTTTTTCAGCTTTATTTCAATTACTAATTTTTAATAGTTTTAGTTAACAACACTGTCTCAGAGTTCACCCAAAAATGACGATTTTGATCATTTGCTCACCTTCATGTCATACCAACCATATAGTTCTTTTCTGCTTTGCCATAGGAATGATGCATTTCCATAAAATGCAAGTGAATGGTGACTGATTACAAAACTTAATGCATACAAATTTTGACTCCAACCAATAGCTTTATGTGAGAGTAAAAGCTGTTTTCCTAACACAAGCTATTATATGGATTCAAAAGACTTAGAATATAGTGCATAAGTCAAATTAACTGCTGTTATGGTGCTTTTATTGTATTGTTATTGGACCTTGACGGATGGTCACCATTCTCTTTTGTAAAAAAGAGCAGCATCAACATTCTGCCTGACATCTTTTGTGTTCGATGATGGGAAAGAAAATCATATGGTTTGGAACTACTTGAGGGTGAGTAAATGATGACAGGTTTGTCATTTTTGGGTGAACTATCACTTTAAGTGATCTCAAAGTTAAATATTCATGCTATTAATAAATCCTGCTTCATGCTTTAAAGCATCAGACATGAAATCTCACAGCTAAGGGAACCATATGTTATTTTCTTATCTGATTTCAAGAGCAGCTGGACGTTCAAAGTCGGTTGAAAGTGTCCTGACAGATTGATTCAGACACGAGTGGTTCTATAGGAAGTGCGTGATGTTTGTGAGCAGCGGGCCGCTTACGGCTTGTTTGGAGAGAAAGAGAATTCTGGATGTTTGCGGCTGTGCCAAACGCCACATGTGAGACCTGGCGTTTATAATAACATGTGATTTATTTCTGCTGTAATAAAAGCATCTTCCCTCAAAAAAAAAAAAATCAAAAAAAACAACACACAAACCACACACACACACACACACACACTCTCACTCGCTCGCACTTCAACAGCAGGCTGGTGGGCGGAAGCAACAGTGTTCCAAACTAGTTTGAGGAATCAGAATTTTTCAAAGATGCTCTCAAAAAACATACTCCAAATACAAAAAACAAAAAAAAAACAAACACCAAATCTCTCTTTCTTGCTCTCTCCTTCCGTGGCTCGTCAGCCTCTCATTACTGTAATTACCTCATCCCGCAGGGTGACTCAGTGGTAGAGGAGGCGTGGGAGTCCGAGCGTCACTCCACACACTTGCCCTCATATGTCATTCCCTTATTCTTTATTCGGCCTCTTTTTTAAAAGGGACATTTTCTTTTTTCCTTTTGAAGTTCTGTTAGAATTTAATCAAGATTTATTGTACCTTAAACGGTCATTTAATTTTTCATGACTATTTAATACCCTTTTCAACAATGCCCCATCAAAGTTAAAGAATAGGCATTGACATTTAAAATTTCTTAATGTAATAATTTATATGTATTTATTTAGGTAATTTTGAAAGTGTCCTTTAAGGGGTGTTTGGATAGGGGAAAAAATTTTAATTATCAAAAAAGGACACACTTCACTTGTCCGCCTTGGCTATTTCATGGTAGAAAACATTTAGAAGAGAAATTGACTGATTCAAAAAAAATAAATACAAAATTTGAATTGCCTTTTTAAATAGAAAATTATTTAAATTATAATGATTTTTTGCGTTCATAGTTTTAATATATGTTCCTATAATTTTTTTTTATATTTTATTTTATATTATAAACACTAATATATATATTTGTTCTATTTACATATAAATAAAAACATTATATAGAAATATATTATAAAGATTTTATTTTATTTTTGTTTTCTACTATGAAATTGCCAAGTCCTATTATTAAGGCAGTTATAGTCAACAAATATTCCTTGGTACCTATTTTTTGTTAGATTAAAATACAGTTTTGAACTACACATCATATAAACATCCATTTAGTAAGATACTCCTGTGTTATTTTAGTAACCGCTCTGATGAATACAACTCGTTAGACTGATTCAAACCAATAACTCAGTGAGCCATTTGTTCGTGAATCTGAGTATATTGTTTGTGCTGTATGTTTGTTTGAATAGAGTAAATGTGGGTGAATGTTTTTTTCAGATTGACAATTTTTTTTTCAGAAAACAAGTAAATTCATGTATTCTACGATTTAGCCCCTTTAATGTCTAATGAGAGCTTTTTTTCTGTTTGTCCTCTGTCACCTATTCGATCAATTTTTCCCTCTGTATTTCTACTGCCTTCTCACAACGTCGAAACTCCAACCCCCAAATAAATGCTTTGCTTTGTTTTGCCGTAGCGTAGATTGGCGCTGGCGAAAGCGGCACGTTCCCCGCTGATAGGAGAGAGTGGCTCCCCGAGGAGAGCTTGACAAGAAAATGAGCCTTTTCTTTATTCCAGAGTGACAGCTGAAACCTTATTATATGATTACGCCACCTACTGTAATGGACTCTCAAAATCCCTCTCTGGTTGCAGACAGCGGCTTGTGTTTCTGGCTAACTCTCTCCACGCTAACAGACTGCTCTATCCTTTGGTTTCTCTCTCAAGGTCTACAGCAGTGGTTCTCAACTGGTGGGGCCGAAACCTAAAATTTAATCTAATGTAAAAGGCAGTGTGTTTGCGGTATTTTGGTGTAAATTCATGTCACTTGATAGAAGTTCAAATTAGACAGGTTGACAAATTAGTCAACATGGACAGTTTGCGTATCACCTGCTCTGAGTTTCAGAGTACGTTTAGAGTTGACAAAAACAACCAAATCCAACCCAGTTTAGTTTAGCAGGTTCACCAAAAACATTCTTTGGCAACTCGGGGGTTAATTTAGAGTTCATGATTAACTCTAGAGCTTGTGCACCTGAAAGTGTGACATCAGCGGCGGACAGCCAATCACACGAAATGTGGAGAGCCTTAGTTTGATTCATTTCTCATGAGAGAGTCAGCACAATTAATTTCCCTGCTAAAGAATGAAAGAGATCATCATTGAAAAATATAATAAATTTAAACACATTTAGAAGGCAGGGAAAAACATCACAGCTGCCAAAATGTATGAGAAGGCAGCTGAAAGAAAATATCTTACTATATTAATGCAAGTGAATCAATTGAATTTATTTAAGTAATCATTTATATAGGTTCACAAAGAGCTTAAAAGAAAACACGTAAAATTGTATATATATTCTAAAACCTGTATTATATGCATGTATTTATATTTAAATTAAAAGTTGAATGTTGAAATATAATTGCTTATGTGTAATGCATTAAGGATATAATATAAAATAAATATAACAAATATGAATCTTTGGATAAAAAAAATCCATGTTTCAGACTGATTCATATGCATCAGCAGGATTTGTAATCGATGCATCGAGAAATCAAGTGGCGGAGTCTCTCTGCAAGTGCACTGCACTCGCGATGAAATGGATACATAAACTAATTAATAAATATTACCGTTTTAGCATTATTAAAAATACATACTGAGTGACTGATAGTCTTTGCCATGGAAAACACTTGTTTATTTACATTGAGTTCACAGGTTTAATGTTCTTTAATTTATTGTCAAGATCTAAATTAACATTATTGCTTCTAGTATGGCTTTAAAGATCATGCAAAATTATATTCAATATCACACTTTTAATATTAAATAAAGCACATAATCAGTATCTGAGATAATCCTTGTCATAGTTTGTATGCTGTTGTTCCAGCGGCTGGTTAGGACAAAAACTCTGATTAACATGGAAAAGATGCCTTTTATCGTGAATCGCGGTGTCATGTCGTATCTGGTTAGGACACGGTGTGAAACCGGCTTCATGAAATAGGCCATAGATGCTTTCAGGACATTTTTGTGCACTAAACAATTTTGATACTGTGTTGGCAAAACCAGTTGAGAACCTGTAGTCTATGGCACGATGGGCATATGTGTGTCTGTGTGTGTCTGGCAGTGGGCAGGCAGACCACGGCACCCGCCTCCGTCTCTGCGGCCTCCGCTGCAGCCGGTACCACCACCAGTCTGGTGGAACAAGGTAGCCCTCGTCACCTCACCTCTCATCCATCCATCCATCCTCTCTGCTTCATGTTCTCCTTCTCATGATTCATATTCAGCATGGAGCTTGGAGCATGACACGGTTACAGCGGTCTCGTGTTCAGCACTGCAGACGCCGATGGCTGACTTTGGGAATGGCCGTTAGATCTCTCTTTCTTCTTTTTTTTTTAGCTCTCTTTTTCCTCTCCATCTCTCTCTATTTTTTCATAAAGCCCCATTCACACTGACTGTGATATGCATCGCTGCAGGTCACCTTGTGTAGCCGTATTGTTGATTGTAGAGTCGTTCGTACTGCCTTGGGCTGTGTAACCAGCCATAGTTTGTTAATATCTGATCATAAAGGGATCAGATTGGTTTTCTTGCAGCTGAAAATTTGAATTCTGGATAGGAAAGTGTTGTAATTGCAGCAATGCATCAAATCAAGAATTAATTAATGCATGAAACAAACTGATTTAAAATGCACAGTTTTTTGACACTTTGTATTAGATTAGCTGTGCATGATAAATATATAAAATATATACCTTGGATATATGCTACCATATTCTTAATAATATTTTAATTAATCTAGGATGCATTAAATTGATTAAAAGTGAAGACATTTATAATGTTACAAAAAAAATATTTTTCAGATAGATGCTGTTCTTTTGAACTTAATATTCATCAAAGAACCCTGGAAAAGAAATGTATCACGGTTTCCACAAAATATGAAGCAGCACAACAGTTTTCAACAACGTTGTGTATACTATGAAACATGTTTCTTTCTTGAGCAACAATCAGCATATTAGAAGGAGTTCTGAAGGATCATGTTACACTGAAGACTGGAGTAATGATGCTGAAACTTCAGCTTTGCGTCACAGAAATAAATTACATTTTACAATAATTCAAACAGAAACAGTTATTTTAAATTGTAAAAGTATTTCACAATATTACTGTATCATAAATTATGGAATTACTCACTTCTATTGGTAGTTGCTACTCTTATTTGCATTAAAAATAGTTTTTTCATCACTAAACATGGCCAGATCACATCGCAAGTAGTTTCTACTGAAATCGGCAGATTTGAATGAAAATAAATGATGACTTGATCAGTGTGAAAACACCCCACAAAATCATCTCTCCCCTGCTGGAAAAAACAGGTCATATCAGTTAAAGTCAGTCAAGCTGGGGGTTTGCGATTGTGGTCACTGGCATGTTGCCAGTCTAAAGCAATTTCCAATTCTAACCAGCTTGACCATAATCATCTACCAGATCAAAACCAGGCCTCACCAAACATATAGACAAGCAGATGTTATTTAATGTCAAGCTTAGGCCAATATAGTCCATCTATGTTGATTATCTGCAGGTCTAGTGTTGTTTAAGCTGAACTTTCATGGTTTCTGGTCTCACATGCATATGAATAGAAGTGAATGGAGCACAAAGTCTAGCATGACTGCAGATTTAGATAGTTAATTTTGTTGAAATGTGATGATTATGTGCAGGTAAATCTAAAATCGCTGCTTCCTGAACATAAATAGCATAGCAGACGACCCAAAAGATTCAAAGTGCCGATATCAGCAACTGCTTTTAGTTGGATTTTCCAACAGGGTCCCTTTATTCTCTCTCTCTCTCTCTCTCCTTCTAGCTCTTCTTCTTTCTGTTTGCACGCACTTTCTCTCTCCTCTACACTCTTCGCTTGCTCCATCCATTCCAGCCCACCTCGTTGTGCTGTTCCTCTTTCCTTCTCTCTCTCTCTGGGTTTCTTTGTGTGTCAGATCTCTGCTGTAGGTTTCTCTCTCTTTCTCTTGCCTGCCTGCTGATGACTGAACATTGCACGAGAGCACACGCATGTCTCCTGATGCAGGAGAAGCCTGATGTGATCCGATACGAGTGCATGTGTTTTAAACCTGTGTGTTCAGGAAAGGGGGTTCAATGTCCTTTCAGCACTAAATTCCAGGATTGTTTGCAGTGATCTGGCACTTTTACTCGTGGCTGATTCCAGCATCCATGCAGCAGGTTTTCAGTGACGATTAAAGGAATATTATTAGCATATTTTGAGCTTAATGTCTGTAGACTCTTGTTGATTTCCACAGATTATTTTCTAGGTAGTCCATTCAAAAATGAAATTCTGTCATCCTTTACTCACTCCCATGTCGTTCCAAAACTGTGTGACTCTTTCTTCTGTGGAACAGAAAAGACTGTATTTTAAGCAAAATGTTTTGGGTCCCATGACGTCCATAGTATTATAATGTTTTTTTTTTTTTTTTTTTATATTGCCGAGCAGAACAACTGACATCTGTACTGGGTTTATAAAATTATGACACTAGCTATCCATGTCCTTGTAAGAGTTTTCACAAGTTGCAACAGGGATGAAGTCCAGTTTACAGTTTCCATGGTACTCCGTATACCCCGCTTGCCTTCTCAACTTAGATACCAAAATCTGAATGACCAGGGACTTCCCGTAGTATTTTTTTGTCCATTCCTGGAAGTCAGCAGTTTCATCCATTTGATTCCATAGTATTTTTTGGTCGCATACAAGGAAGTCAATGGGACCTGAAACTGTTGGGTTGAACAGTTATTCCAGATCTCTCTTCAAATTGTCGTCTTTGTGTGTAGCAGACAAAGAAATGCCATACAGGTTTGGAACAGCTTGAAGGTGAGTAAATGATGATAGAATATTCATTTTTGGGTGAACTATACCTTTATATCTCTGTAACCACATTTTGCAACCATTTATTCACATTAAGGGTAAACTTTTTTTTGAAGTAAAATCAGCAGCATGCTTCAAATACGATCAATGGACATTGCAATAAATATAGCCTCCAATGTTCCTTAAGTGAGGCACTTTAATTTCAGTCCAAGACTAGTCTAGTCTATTTATCTGATAATCATTATAACACAGTTGCACGTTTTGAATTTAGTTTGGTTGGACAGCAATGCATCTGTAACACTTGTGACCTGGTTTACCCATAGTGCACCGCTTCACAATTTTAAATTAATTCCTAGCGGTCAGAATTTTGATCTGTTTTGTAGAATCCCACCCCTCCACCCCCCCACACACACAGGTTTCCGTCTCTGCATTTCTCCTCCACATCTTTGCAGTGTTTTTGTGTGTGTGTCTCAGGTGTTTTAGGTGAATCAGGTTTGTTGCCACCTCTAGGTCACTACAATTGTGTCATGGAGGAAAGGGCTTGAAAATGGCACAAGATGACGATTTGAAAATAAAACCAAAGAGGGAACATAAACCTTTGTTATACATCAGTTAAGAGACACACATTTGAACCCCCTGCCCTCGTCCAGACAAACACACTCCAGATGAACCCGTGCGGATCTCTCTCTCTTAATCTATTCTTTCTTAATCTCTCCTTCTCTCCATTCTTCTCTGCCTCTAACATTTATGTCAAGGTAAGATTCTCTCTCTTTTTCTCTTTCTCAACCCTGCCTCCACACAACACCTTCCCCTTATCTGCACGGATTAATAAAGTCAGGGGACTTTAGCGCCGTAGAAACGCTAAGAATATTTCTTTCTGTGTTGTCATGGCAGAGAAGATTTAAAGTTCATATAGGATTTGCAGGCTTGATTTCATTTTATTGATGAGAAGTTGTCTTAGACGGTTTTTATTCACTTTGACAAACATCATCATTCTCATTTGTGGCAAGCAATTTGTAGGTTTTCTCTTCCTTTTTTTCAGTGTTTGTTCTTCTTTCTCTGCCCCATGAACCAAATATTTGAACGTATCATGCTTTAACTGCAGTGTGCGCATGTTTGTGGTTTTATTTAGCTGTACTTTAGGATAGAAGTTAAATAAATCTGACACAACCTGCCTTTGGGAGGTTATAAAAATGATTTATAAATAAAGTGAATAATATACACTACCGATAAAATGTTTGGGGTCAGTTGTTTTTTTTAATAAATGCATACTTTCTTTCAGCAAGGATGCATTAAATTAAAGTTACCAGATTGTACAAGAATGTCTTTATTATTTTAAAATTATAATTTTTTTTTCTTATTTTGACATACAGCTATTTTGCCTAGGCTATCTTAAAAACGAATGCAATTGTACCTTATAGTAAATTTATTTGTTTTTAATGGATATTTGCTAGTCTATTGAATTCGTTATCTAAAAATAACAGAAGTCTGTGCTACGCTTTATGAGAATACATTTTAACAATATTTCAAATTATTGTAACCACGTGGACATGTTTTCTAATTCTAAAAATGGGGGGAAAGTTTTCGTTTTAAGGACAGATTAGAGGTTGAGGGTTAGCTTACACGAGTTTATAACTTAAAAAGTTTTGTCTTGATTGAAGTTAAAAAAAACAAAAACCCTTAAAGAGTGTCCATGTCAGGCTGCTACAATAAACATTATTTGGTTTAATGAAATTTGTTTATGCGGTTTAAAGTTAAAAAAAAACACATTGTTTTCCACTTAATGTACATTATTTTTTTCTCCTCTATGCCCCCCCTTTTTTGAAACGCGTCGATTTTTTACAAAACTAAACATCGTGTCGAAAAAGAGATGTTTCTGTGATTGGCCACTATCCACTGCGTTGTTATTTGGGTCGAATACCTCAGTCATGAATGGAAATGTTTATGCCCCTACCCCATACTGTGATGGCTGTCCCAGCCAGACGACGACACAAAAACATTAAAACACCCATTACAAACGATGCATTTCGTTGCATTCTCTTTTTATACGTGGTGCTTGCATTGCATCGCCTGCGCTAACATAAAACCTGTCTGCATTTTGTATCGGAGAAATGACAACACAAGTTGCTACTCTCCACCTGCCCAAAACTCGCTGTTTTGAATCATCAGTGGCAAATGGATAAAAGAAAAGCGACTTACGGAGGCCGAACTGGCTGGCATTGTCTAACGTATCTCCCCATGGATCCGTAAACCATCCTCCATCAAATTTGCCGGCTACCACACGCACTAAGTTGATGATTCCCCCACACCAGCACATATCAGCTCAAGAAGGCATGACAAGCTGATATCGTACCTCTTTGGAAGTACCAAACAAGTAGTTTCGTTTTCACAACAAAAAACACAGCGGCCTAGCGTGAGCTAAAGCCCCGGCTTAGCGTGAGCTGAAACGGGGCAAGAGTGAGCTGAGGCGGCGGGGCCGAGAATGGCGGTCCTGGCGAAGGAGCGGTGAAAACGGTGAAAGCCGATCCAGCGATCCATTGCACTAAGTTGATGTATTCCCTCAGCACCAGCACAGATCAGCTCTAGGCATTACGAAGCGGATATCGTCCTCTTTTGGAAGACCAAACAAAGTAGTTTCGCTTTCACAACGAAGCACACAGCGTCTTCATGACATGGCGGCAGCGGCAACAATACTACAGCGAGAATAAGTTATGTTTTCTTTCTTTGCGTGAACATTTGGGCGGCGTTATGCAATCACATCATGACGTAGATATGTGGGGGCATGTTAGAACGAGCCTTTTAGGTAGGCGTGGTTGACTCTTAACTTTTTATATAAGAATATACTCTTTGGATTTGATACTTTCCCCCCCCCAGTCCCCCCCTTTGCAACTTTACAGATCCTTCTTTTGCCCAAGAGTCATGGTAACACTTAACACTCCAAAGAGAAAGGAAAAAAGGAAATCGCATCATATGACCCCTTTAAACATTAACGTTAATAACTATACATGAATGCCTGTTTCCATATATATACATTTTTATCTTGTTTCAAGCATTGTTTGATTTATACTTAAAAAAACTGGAAAATCTAAATGATCTTAATATCTAATGCAATTTAAGTATAAATTGAACTTTTTTTATCGATATTTATTAGCTATTAATTTGCATCATATAAAAACAAAAGTCTATGCTATATCTTCTTTTAGTTAAGTAACTGTGTGTGTGTGTGTGTGTTTACACTCTTCTGCATGTGCACCAGCATTGCGTGTGCATGGCAGTCACTAACCCCTCACTCCTGGACGGGAAGTTTTGATTATATTTCGTGATTAATTCTACCAGGTTTCAGTGTGGGCCGCACCGTGCATATGCTAAAGCGTGCCACGCTCCTGTGGTGATGCGTGTGCGGACATGCAATCCGCGTGTAGTGTTTTAGACAACTGTAATCCTCTGGATGAGGGGCGGGAGGGATTTCCCCGGCTTGCTCGGACGATTGTGACATGTTTGGCCGAGCACCATTAGCGCTCCTGTAATGTTGACTGTTGCTCCCATCCCAGCATGCTGATGTTTGCGTTTCCTCTCTCCCCGTCTACAGCAGCCAAGAGCCTGCTCAACAAGAAGGCCGATGTCAAGGTAAGCCCCCGTTAATTCCTTTTTCGTCTTCCCTTTCTCATACCTTTTTCTCTTTCTGTTCACATTCGCCAAGCACAGTTTCCGATAGAGGAGGGATTCCTGAACGTGTCTTGTCCTTTAATTGTTGGAAGTTCTGGCATCCACTGTGTGTCTGATCTGAAGCAGATCTGTGTGTTTGCCGTGTTTGTCTCCATGTTCTGTCCTTTCTAGCAGTGTGTGTTTGTCTATTTTGTGAGATTAGATTCATTGGTTCTTCACTAAGTAAGCTGGACAGTGAGCTGGTGGTGGGCGGTATAGTAATCTTATTTCATAATATGAATAATATTATATTACGGTCACAATGTATATCACAATATAGCCATTTTTTCCCAAATTCAATCCAAAAATGTTTTATGTATTATATAACAACATACTAATACCTCTTTTTGGATTATTCAGTGAATAAAATGGTTTACAAGGAATCTAATTTAGTTTTTTGCAACTCAATGAATGGAGTTTTGTAAAAGATTATGAAACCGTTTAAACCAGTATTACATATAAATATGATTGGATGAGCCATACATGGTGTAAAATAACCTTTATAGGAACAACTGTGACTATTTGTGATGCTGCAACTAGTGTTATTTTAGTATAATTTATATAATATTGTAGTATTTATTCATATTTAGAATTAGATTTTATTTTTATATTTTAAAGCTATCATAGTATTTTAGTTATTTATGTTTAATATGATTTTTATATTTTAGTTAGAATTTTTGTAATTTTGTGCTTTTGTCGTGTCATATTTGGTTTTGTCTTTCTAAATATTTATATTTAGCTTTTTTTTGTTTGTTTTTATAATTTTAGTACTTTTGACGAACTTATTTTATTTTTAATTTCTAATTTTCATTTAATAGTTTTTATTTTTTTGTTTAATTTAAATTTATTTTAGTTTTAGAAATTTACAATTTAAACAATTATTTAATAATTTTTCTCATTTTAAATTCATATGACTTTTTCTTTTTAAAAAAATATTTCTGTTAGTTCAGTGTTTTTTAGTTTTAATTTTTAGTAATTTTAGTACATCATGCATTTTAGTCTAGTGCGCAAGGCATTTCGGAATTTCTTTTTTTTTTTTTTTTTCTGTTTTTCAAATCAAGCTTTGACAACAAAACTCTGGTTCAAGCCTCCTACCATTACCAAGTCAAGCTTTTTAAAAATCGCCCTACAGTTTAGCAAAATCTTTACTAGTTGACCCATTCCTGCCGTCACTGCGTCATACCGCCCAGCCCTAGTATAAGCTTGTGTGCTCAACCTTTATCTTTCTTTAATTTCTGATCTGCATCTTATCTCATTATTATCTCTATATAGTTTACCCATAGTGCCTCAGTCATTGCATTCAGAGCATTCCGGCGCTCGGTTCGGCCCGGCGTGCGTCACGCGGCATCAGGTGAACGCGCACAGATGTTGACCTCTGACCCGTAATGAGCTGTTAGAGAAAGTGCACTTGCAGGTTCATTTGTTCTGATAACATATAATCCTCTCAGACAGAGTAAAAAGGTCGGCTTTCACCTCTTAGAATTAGAAATGAAACTGTTGACTGCTCTCTATTAGGGATTGGATATGGAGTCTAATCTAGAGAATAATCCCCTCCACTCTGAGTATTAATCATACGTTACGTAATCTTTTAGCGTGCAAGTTTTTATGAGGTCAACGCTAAAAAGCACTCCAAGGAAAATCCTGCGACTCTGTCCTGCGCTGATGCCGCCACAGTGACAGCTTTTGCACCTTTATTTCTGAGAGTGTAGAAGGATCTCGCTTCACAGCCTCTTCACATTTCTTTCTCTTTCTGGCCATCAATTTTAGTTTTTAGGTGCACTGTCTCTTTAAATTGGATGTTAGGAAAAACCACATTATATGTCGAGTAGAAGTTTTAGTACTTTTGTACCATCATAGAAAGATTAAAAAATCTGATATGATATGCTTCCAGTATTGAATTGCACAAAAACACCAATATTGGCATATACACTACCTTTCAAAGTGTGGGAGCCGGTAAGGACTGTTTAAATGTTTTTGTCAAAATCTCCTATGAGACTTCCCAAGCTCTTGCTTGCGTTTATTTAATCAAAAATACAGTGTTATTTTAGTATCGTTGAGATACTATTATAGTTTTAAGTATTTTGAATTAGTTTTTATTTTTAGATTTTCAGTTTTTATTTTAGTTAAAATTTTAGTAATTTTCTTCTGTAGTTGGTGTGTGTGTGTTAATATATATATATTAATACTATATTATTCGACATTGGGTAACGAAGTATTCAGTCCCCCTTAAATTTTTCACTCTTTGTGTTATTGCAGCCATTTGCTAAAATCATTTGTTAATTTTTTCCCCTCATTAATGTACATACAGCTTCCCATATTGACAGAAAAACACAGAATGTTGACATTTTTGCAGATTTATTAAAGAAAAACTGAAATATCACATGGTCATAAGTATTCAGTATTTAGTAGAAGCGCCCTTTTGATCGAATACAGCCATGAGTCTTTTTGGAAAGATGCAACAAGTTTTTCACACTTGGATTTGGGGATCCTCTGCCATTCCTTTTTGCAGATCCTCTCCAGTTCTGTCAGTTTGGATTGTAAACGTTGGTGGACAGCAATTTTTATGTCTCTCCAGAGATGCTCAGTTGGGTTTAAGTTAGGGCTCTGGCTGGGCCATTCAAGAAAAGTCACAGAGTTTTTGTGAAGCCACTCCTTCGTTATTTTAGTTATTTTTGTGTGCTTAGGGTCATTGTCTTGTTAGGTAAACCTTCGGCCCAGTCTGAGGGCCTGAGCACTCTGGAGAAGGTTTTCGTCCAGGATATCCTGTACTTGGCCTCATTCATCTTTCCCTCGATTGCAACCTTGATTGTCGTCCTGTCCCTGCAGCTGAAAACCCCCCCCACAGCATGATGCTGCCACCACCATGGTTCACTGTTGGGACTGTATTGGACAGGTGATGAGCATTGCCTGGTTTTCTCCACACATACCGCTTAGAATTAAGGCCATAAAGTTCTATCAGCCCAGAGAATCTTATTTCTCACCATCTTGGAGGTCCTTCGGGTGTTTTTTTAGCAAACCTTCATGTGTCTTGCACTGAGGAGAGGCTTCCTTCGGGCCACTCTGCCATAAAGCCCCGACTGGTGAGGGCTGCAGTGATGGTTGACTTTCTACAACTTTCTCCCATTTCCCAGCTGCATCTCTGGAGTTCAGCCACAGTGATCTTTGGGTTCTTTTTTTACCTCTCTCACCAAGGCTCTTCTTCTAGCTCAGTTTGGCCGGACGGCCAGCTCTAGGTAGGGTTTTGGTCGTCCCAAACGTCTTCCATTTATGGATTATGGAGGTCACTGTGCTCTTAGGAACCTTAAGTGTAGCAGAATTTTTTTTGTAACCTTGGCTAGATCTGTGCCTTGTCACAATTCTGTCTCTGAGGTCTTCAGGCATTTCCTTTGACCTCATGATTCTCATTTGCTCTGACATGCACTGTGAGCTGTAAAATCTTATATAGACAGGTGTGTGGCTTTCCTAATCAAGTCACATCAGTATAATCAAACACAGCTGGACTCAATTGAAGGTGTAGAACCATCTCAAGGATGTTCAGAAGAAATGGACAGCACCTGAGTTTAAATATATGAGTGTCACAGCAAAGGGTCTGAATACTTTGGACCATGTGATATTTCAGTTTTTCCTTTTTTAATAAATTTGCAAAAATGTCACCAATTCTGTGTTTTTCTGTCAATATGCACATCTGTGTGTACATTAATGAGGAAAAAAAAAACTTAAATTATTTTAGCAAATGGCTGCAATATAACAAAGTGTGAAATTTAAGGGGGTCTGAATACTTTTCCGTACCCACTGTATATATATAAATATATATATACAGTATATATATACACATATATATATATATATCCATACACTAGTGTAATATATATATATACACACATTATATATATATATATACACAGTGTATATATATAATATATATATATATAGGCCTATGTATGTATTTGGTATATAATATTGTATATACAGTATATGTATGTGTGTATATATATATACACACACACATACACTTTTTTTTTTTTATTAATATTGTTTTTTCCATTTTTTATTTATTTTAGTACATCAATTTAAACTAAATGAAAATGAGAAATGTTGCCTTGGCCACTAGCTGAAATAATAAAAATAGCTAAAAAATATTGGTAACATTATAAATGCAAATACTGCTCCACTCTGTCAGTATTAACTGCATTCTGCTGATGTACTGTATTTCTTAAAAAAAAAAAAAAAAAAAATAAAAAAAATCTTTACTGACCCCAGAGTTTCAACAGTGTAGTGACCAAGTGGCTTTCTCTCGTGAACCCAACACGGAAGTGACTTAAACTGTAATTCGTCGACTGGCCGCTAGAGGCGGGCTGCAAAAGGGAGTCAGTCCCATAGACTCCCATGTTAAAATGCCCAACTTTACAGCAGAAAAATATATGTTTACAGCCTGGTACAAAAATTGGTTTTGGTCTATATAGCTAATTTTGGCCTTCATGACAACTGTGAGGGGGGGGATTTTTTTTTATAACTCA
>JADLZN010000637.1:0-23310 GCA_018155175.1 Sinocyclocheilus anophthalmus | reverse complement strand
ACATACTACATAAACACATTAAGCTGGTCTAACATAAACATACACACACACACACATCCAGTTGGTATAGGAAAGGTTAAGTTTAGCACTAAAGAAAGAGACATAAGGAATGGCATTTATGGAACCATTTTGCATATTCAGCAGATCTAAAACCTGAGGAAAACGTCAGATTCTTAGTTCAAAAAAACCTTGTAAAAAGGTGTAACTGATAATTAATGCATCAATTAAATCGACTAAGTTGGATACTGCGTATGTCTGAAAATAGATTCCTGATGCAATTTTAAGGCCCAAGATCTTGCTGAAGTTGGGTGATGAGAAAGAGCTAGTTTGAGTCAAAATCACTTGATGAATGAAAAGGACTAGGCAGGAGCCTGGCACGAGCTTTGGTATCCTGGAGCGTTTCTCACATATTCATCTTAGCATCTGACCGAACCACAGACTGGGCGGGTCACATGAAGTGCGGACTTTAAAGCCTGCAAAGATTCACGCCTCTCAAGATGGGTTCGTCCCATGAGGAAGGCTGAAATCCCAAGCGGGAGGTTGGAAATACTGGGGTTTTTTATGACTCTTTGTCTGTAAGCATGATATTTTGCATATGTAATTCGCTTGGGAGTTGATGCACAAATTAGTAAAGATTCTTAAGACATCAATATGTTGCATAGGTATCAGAATATAATATACACACTTGTTTCGATCATAAGAAGGCGAATTCATAGATACTAGACATGAAATAGTTACTTATATGAATGAGTGGTTTATCGTAAGCATGAATAAAAATAGTCTATAATACAACAGATTAAATACAAAACAGCAATAATACACACAATAGCCTGAAGAAAATGTGTGTTCATTCAAAAAAAAGGTTTTCCTATGAATTAATTAATAGAAAAGTCAATTTCTACTGTGCATTTTTCCTCTTGCTCTGGAAAATGCAGTGAGAGTCTCTGCTCGCATTCCACAAGGTTGTAAATGTATCGGGTTACAATGAAACCAGGGTCTTGTTCTGGCGTCCTGGGGTGTTACAAAGTATTTGTGAAATCTAGCTAACAAAATATATAATGTGTGTTGGAGTGGTCCAGACGCTACAAATTCCCCCCTTTCGAACGGTGTTGTCCATAGAATAGACAACAACGAGCGATGTCAAGGTGAAGAACAATCGAACACACACATGCCACTCACGGCTGGGAGACAGTGGTGGCTTTTGGCTGTTGGTGCCGTGATGGATGCTGTCAGGAGGGGTGCTGTGGTGATGTAGGCTGTAGCAAGGTGTGGGGTCCTCGAGCTTATGCAGCAGGTGTCGAGGCTGTGTCACCTGTCATCCTGAAGTGAGTTAGTCCGGGTAGGATGTTTTTGTTGATGTTGTTAGCCAGTAGGCTATCTGTGGTACCCATGATGTGGGACAGCTGGGTTAGACTCTCACTGGTGAGAGTGCAGGTGGTTCCAGGGATTGCCGGGAACTGTTATGGAGATTCTATCATGTGTAGAGAATTTCTGACTGACATAGTGATGATGGCAGGAAAGCGGCAGATGGTTGTGAGCTCTCTACTTTGCTCAACATCACTAGAAATCTGATGTTTGCGGTGTCACTTGGCTCTTGTGGTGGCACCGACTTGAGCTTGCATGAGTTGTGTTGGTAGAGCTTTCGCTGTTGGGATGTGGGCCCGTTGCTCAATCCAACGTTGTCTGGCTGCTTCTGGGGGTGTCGACCGGTTTCAAGGGATGCTCCTCCCTTGGAGGGGCCTGATGCTGTGATGCAGCAGGCAAGGAGTCAGAGGTTTGTCCTTCTCAATACTCCTTAGTGGAGTTTTGTTCAAGGAGCTCTTTTGCGAGGGTCAGCAGCTCCTGTAACCCAGAAGTAAGCGTGTCCAGCTGTCCTTGTGTAGCCACCGTTCAGCACCCGTGTGGAGGAGGAAGTTGTGGTGGACTGCTGTTGGACATAACGTGGTGTTTGCAGGATGAGGACGCCATTTCCCAGTGGTTGGTCTGGAACCTGAGTCTGTTGCCATGGTGATAGCTCTGTCCTCTTCTGGCTAGGGGCTTTATGTAGAAGGGTTTTGCATTGTGGCAAATGCTAGGTGCCTTCTGGTGCCCGCTTTGGATACTGAGTTGTGAAGTTCAGAATCAGTGGGTTTGACAAACACCTTTAGTGGAGGCCTTGTGCTGGTTAAAGGCCTTCTGTGTCAGGTTCCACAGCTGTTGATTAGGCATTGTGCGTCAGGCCCTAATGCCTAGATGACTTCTAGCAGCTGGTGTCCTCCGCCATCCCAGAGTAATTGCAAGCTTTGAAGTAAGCTTGTCGAAGTCTGTGGTAGTAAACATGGGGAGTTTCACACCGGCCCTGCTTGGTGTCTGAGGCAGCGATCAGTCCGTGTTCAGACTATGGGTCTGAAAGTATTTAGGTTGCCAAATGTGTTGTCTCTGGCCAGCTCGTTGGGTCTGTGGGGTCACACGGTGTGTGTTTCTGCAGTGATCCTCTGGAAAGGTCCTTGCACCACCCCCTTGTGGCTGCTGGTTGGTGTCGTGTGAACAGTGGCTCTCGCCCCCCACCCTCGCAGGTTCGGACTCTTGGCTGGGGGGTCTGGGCCTGCTTGCCAGGGGTAGTTCTGTTTCGTGTTTTCCCTGTCTTTTCACCTTGTGGTCTGCAAGCATATTCCTGTTCATTTGTGACATTGAATTCACCTCGTTGCGTTGCTTCGTTTCGCCTGAAAATTTTTTTTTTTTTTGCAGCTGCAGAGGTTCTCAGGGAGCTGACTTGTGAAGTGTCAAGCAGAAGGCTTTGGCTCCCTTTCCCCCCTTTCGTAGCTGTGCACAGGCGTGGAGGGCTTGCACTGCTGGCGACCGATATTCAGCCGGCTGTCGTTTGCTTAAGTCTATGCGCAGTCGGTAGGACTGTTAAAATTCTTACTGAACCATGTCAAGCTCCTCTTCAACTGCTGAGTCAGTGTTTGCACCTCAGCTCTGGCTGTATGCAGGGCCTGTTGTCTGAGGCGCTAATGATGTGTCGTCTTTTTCTGCATTTATAGTTCCCCATATGTTGTTTTAAGCGTGACTCTGTGTGAAACAGTTCTTTTCGCGTCTGTGTGATGGCTTTTTAAAGCACGGCGGCCTTGGTGTGAGCAGCGTTGTAAGGAAGCCTCTAGTGAAGACGAGGGGTGATTCTTCTGTCGGCACACGCTAGTACTGTCGTTGTGTGAGGGGTTTCCTTTTGCATCGTACAGCACAGAGACAGTCTTCTCTAGTGGGAGCAGGTTTCGTCCCAAGCTTCCTCTGCAGAATTCTGTTGACTTGTCTCAGTTTCAGCTGCATATACCTCATCTGTCAGTGATCGGGCCGCTGAGGGTGGGTGCGGAGGACGAGGCATGATTTTGTAGGTCAAGGTGCCTCGATCGCTATAGTCGCAGTCTCGCTGTTCTTTTCTTTCCATTGCAGGTCGTTGGCTGCTTTGATCTGAATGATGTCCATTACAGTGCTCTGCTGAGTGTTCAGGTGGTCCTGGTGAGCTGCCAGGGGTGGATGTCTGTGGAATGTCTGCGACATACTGGCACAATTGTGGGAACACCAGAGAGAGAAAGGAACAATGCAAATGCAAGTACGTACAGAGGTGTTAAACTATCTCTAAGGGGAACGGCTGTGTAGGCCGTGTAAGGTATGACTAGCTGGTGGGAGGCAGCTAGTGAGGTAGGGTGCTATGTTTTTGTGTTCGTGAACACAAAGGAAGAGTTTGAGTAACTTTGTTGAGGGGCCGTAAGCAGGGGTCAGCTGATGACCGGGCTATAATACTGATGGTTCACGGGTTTGGTTACTATGACGAAACTGAAATAAAATAAGATGAAATCAAAAAAGAAAATGAAGGAGGAAGATTTTACCTATTTAGTTTTTTGTTTCCTAAGAGATATGGCTAAGCAGGTTTCACTTGTGTGTGATGCTGCAATAGACTTCATAACCCTAGGGTTAGGCTGTTAGCTAAACTAGCAGGGACCCACCAAATACCTCGTCAAAAGAAAAAGAAACAGTGGGAAATGTTTCTGTTTTATGTTAGCCTACATTGTGTTGCAAGGGTAGCTGCCCTTCAACGTATTAGGCCTGACACTGAGGCGTGAGGAGAAGTAGAGAAGAAACAGGGATTATGCTACTAATAACCTGAATAACTCGCTAAGGAAACAACAGTTGCTCGAAATACTGTAATCCTATCCAAAAACGACGATGGTGATGGTGAAATAACTAAAATAAGGTAAAAGTAAAAACACAACAACAACAAAAAAAAAAATTAAATAAATAAAAAAAAAACGGGGTCCTAAGAGCTGTAGCGAAAGTAAAAAGGGGGAAAGTAAATACACAAAATAAAAATAAAAAATGAATAAATGATAAAATAAAAAATAAATAAAAATTAGATTTAATTAAATCTCAAATTTAATAAAAATCAATTTCGCTGAATTGGTACATATGTGCTAAACAAATGTAAATAAATGCAATAAATTAAAAGAGGTAGAATAAGGTCAAAACAAAAATAAACAATAACAAAAGTAAAACCCAGTATGTGGGTGGGTACCACAGGGACCTGGGATGGCATCAACAGGAAGTGACACCAGGAGTGATGGAGAGAGAGGGAGAAAGAGAGAGGGAGAGAGAGAGGGAGAGAGAGGTGTGGTTAGAAAGTTACACTTTACCCGCCTATCTAAGCGTTAGCCAGATGCTAACAGCTAGCAGTTGAGGTAAAGGGCTTAGCTTAAGAGTTAGCGTTAGTTACACGCAATTCTTTGTTGACACACAGGTCTGTGAAGTGAATGCTGTTGTCAGATTAACCGGAAGAGTCTGCTCACACTTCCGGGGTCACGTGTTGCTAGGAGACCAATGCAAGCTCACAACAGGTGCAGGTGGAGCAGACATGCACTGCTGTGAGCATGCATGGGAAACCCATGCATGTCCCGTACAAATTCATTCATTAATCAAAACAGCACATTCACTTCACAGGCAATGGTGGATTCGTAGTTAGCTACGCTAGAATAACACCATTAATTTTACGTAAATGTTTCAAATGAGCGAGTCATAATGAAATACAATGATACGTAACACATAATAAGGCCTTAAATTAATGAAATGAGGAGTATAGCTCAGATCACCTACACAGTGCTGAAAAAAGGGGATTTCTTCGCCCAAGATCCGACCGATTCATTCTGGTACCATTTATTGAGCTGCTAATCTGAGTTTGCGTCGTCAGAAAATAGACTTATGCTCCACTAACTACAGAGATTAGGATTTCTTCGCTAAAATCAGGTTAGTTCTTATCGTACGATTTAAACACATTAAAGCACTGAAAAACTTCTTACTGCTTGTAGGAAGGAGCATTCAAACTATAATTTTATCTGGTTATATTCAGAACCTGGTGCGCGCATGTATAAGAGTTACGTAAATGTTTAACATGAGTGGGTCGATATGAATACAATGATACATAACATACTAAGGCCTTAAATCAGTGAAATGAGGAGCATCGCTCAGATCACCTACACAGTACTGAAGAAGGGGATTTCTTCGCCCAAAATCAGACCGATTTATTCTGGTACCATTTATATGAGCTGCTAATCCCGAGATTTCGTCGTCAGAAAATAGACTTATGCTCTACTAACACAGAAATTAGGATTTCTTCGCTAAAGTCAGGTTAGTTTCTTATCGTACGATTTAAACACATTATAGCACTGACAACTTCTTACTGCTCGTAGGAAGGTACATTCAAACTATAATTTTATCTGGTTTTGATCAGGAACTGGTATGCGCATGGAGAAGAAGTTACTAACTTAAGAAACAGACACATAAGATTGATTATTGGGTCTGCTTGCAAGCAATGTTTAAAACGACTCCACCGTTACTGAATTACTGCTCGTACTGCATAAAGTAGGAAACTATTGTTTTCTGGTTAGCTTGTCAAAGTTTCTGGGGGTCGCATCATGCGCTGCTGCAGGGATGCTTGGAAGGGACCCCCTCCTCTCTGTGGTTGCTGGAGGTATTATGGGTCTGTCTGCTGAGTTGTTAAGCAGAAAGTGCTGGCTCCCCCTTTCGTAGCTTCGTGCACCTGAGGGAGTTTTGCACTGATGAGTGAGGATGCAGGAGTAGGATGTCTCTCCCACTGTGTTTCCTTTTGCAGCCTATAAGAGTACCTGAGTTCTCTTTGGACCATGTCAAGTTTGTCTTGAGTGTTGTTCAGCTGCTGGATCAGAGTCTCAATTCTGGCAACTTTGTCTAAGAGCTCAGAATTTGCTGCTTTAATAGTAATTTTGTGTGGGTGTTTCCTTTCCAGGTCCTTTCTGGCTGCCTTTCCAGGTGCTCTCACTGTTCAGCAGCTGTCAGAGCCTTTTAAAATCTATTGATTTCCTCCTGTAACTCAATTTTGCTGGGGTCCTTGTGGGCTACAGCTGTGATCTGTTGCTTGAGATCATTAACATCCTGTTTCAGACCCATGAGGTTGTGGGCCAGGAAGATAATGACCTTGGCGAGCTTTTGTAGCCACAACTCTCGCCCGAGTCCTGAGTCTGAGGCACACCCCTCTCCGCGTCCAGCCGCTTTCGGCTCAGTAGGTGGTCGTCGGGCCTGGGTAAAGGGGGTGTTCCTCACGACGCCTGGCCAGCCCTCTCTGTTCTGCATTCTGGGCAGTTAGTCTGAGCATCTGCAACGTTTTGACACACTGGTGTTGAGAGTAAGGGCTAGAGACTACTACAAGATCAAAACAGAGTGTGAATGCTAAAATAGTTTTGGGTCAGCATATGTTTTGCTGAAAAGGACGTAAACAGGATTTTGATTGATGATTTAAGACTACTGTCAAATTATTGTCAAATTATCACTCAGAATTTGCTGACGGTTCCCCAAACAAGCTTAATCTCTGAGGTATGAAGGAGAAAAGGGAAAAGCAGAAGGAAAAGGAAAAGGAGAGTATTTCTATTCAGATTATGCTGATTATTTTTGAAAATAAACAAATCAAAAAGAGAAATGTCTCTGGTTCCTTTTGAGGTTCAGAGAGAACATTAAAACAAAAGGGGCATAACATGTAAATGGATTTAAAATTAGCTGATTGCTATTAACAAAACAAGGTAATCATTCTGGTATTAGGAACAAATAGCAGCACTAGTGATTAGTGTGTTACTAAAAGCACCCAATACCTCAATGAGTCTTTCCTCGATAGACAGTTAAGATTTAATTAAATTTAGATTTAATTAACTAGTAACTAAGCAATAGAATTCAGGAAGGATACATCTAAGATAGATAAATAGTTCGCTGAGACGAATTGAAGATTGAAAAACATAGAAAAAGAAGAAAAAAAGAAGGAAGAGAAATGGAAAAATCAGAAACCAGGGGTTAGGTTAAATTCAAATTACTTCACATTGCATTCACACATGCTGTATTTAAGAGCTTCAATTAAAGAGTGTTAACCCCTAATTGTTAAAGCTATTTGAGTAGCTTAGCCTAAAATGAAACTATGCTAAGTCGTGTTAGCTTAGCTGCTTCAAATGGTTTGTTTACAAACATGGCGTGTTGTGCTATGTGACGGTAGCACTTCCGGGCTTTGTTGTGCGCAACCCTCTTGTGACCGCCCCCCCCCAAGTTGTGTCACGGTAACCAATGACATGACAGTGTAATTAACGCAGTTAAGTTGTCTATGTTAAACAGGTCATAGTTTTAGAACGTGGTGCTTCAGCTTCAAGACGTTGTTGAATACCTAAGCAATCGTTGAGTGCTTCTCTAATGTAACAATAAACTTTTGCACTTGTTTAAAGAATTACAAAACGTTTTTACTGTAAGTTAAAACCGGTTTAATCATATATGTAGTTATGTTTGCCTCACTTATGAGTACTAAAGTACAGTATTACACATTTAGTTTCACTCAGAGAGTGAAACACAGTAATGGCCACCAGGTTGCTAGGCTTGTATATACTGTATATGCAGTCAAAGTTTAGATGAATTGCTTCAATCTAATTATTAACTATAAGGCCTTTATGCTGTAGAATGGGGAGCAGCGCTCACATCTACCTTGATATAACGGTACTGAGATTTCTTCTTCAAAGAAACAAGTTAAACAATACTGCAATTTTGTGATTACTTCACTAAAGCATATTACATTATGGTACAGATTGGACATGCCGCTGAGCTGAGATTCAGACTTACGTTTTGTCAGGACAGATTTATGCTTTAATTCTGAAATTAGGGTTTCTTTGCTAAAATCAGATTAACCTTACACCGATGCCATTAAGCATGAAATACATAAAGACTCTTCAAATCATAATAGCGGTACCAATTCAAACCCCACTTTATCTGCATCTCAACAAGCCAGCAAATAGGGACACAACCGGGCATCTGAAGTCACGACCTATTTTAACCTGGGCTATCAAGCACACACTTTTAAGATGCCAGTGTTTAAACTCATAACTTTCGTTTATCATGCCCGCATTCTCCACCAAAAATCTGTAGCGAATTAGCTCATGGAAAATATGAATAATTAACCATAACTAAATATAATTAATTATTCATATTTTAGATACGCTGTAGATATTTAGCTGACCACTCAGGGTCAACCGTCTTGTCAATTCTAGAACGTTAATTTCCTGGTAAAGGAAAATAACTTTTTACTGTACAATACTACTCAGAGCATATAGCATAAATCTGCATGATTAGGGACTACAGTTATGAGCAAAACAATGAACAACGTCAAGTGTGAAAAGTAAGATTTTATTAACTACATAAACACATAAACTAGTCTAACATACTACATAAAACATTAAGCCGGTCTAACATACACATACACACACACACACACACATGTATGTGTACAGTTGGTATAGGAAAGGGTTAACGTTTAGCACTAAAGAAAGAGACATAAGGAATGACATTTATGGAACCATTTGCATATCCAACAGATCTAAGCCTTCAAGGATACATCAGATTCTGAGTTCAAACACACCTTATAAAAAGGTGTAACTGATACTTAATGCATAAATTAAAACGACTAAGTTTGATACTTGCGTATGTCTGAAAAAGATTGCTGATGCAATCTTAAGGCCCCAAGATCTTGCTGAAGTGGGTTGATGAGAAAGAACCAGTTTGCGACAGAGTAACTTGAAGAATGGAAAGGAAAAGGCCGAAGAAAGGCCTGGCACAATACTTTGGTATCCTGAAGCGTTTTCTCACATCTTCATCGTAGCATCTCACTGAACCACCGACAGGGCGGGTCACATGGAGTGTGGCCTTTTTAAGCCTGCAGAGATTCACGCCTCTCAAGCTGGGTTCGTCCAATGAGGAAGGCTGAATTCCCAAGCGGGAGGTTGGAAATACTGAGGAGTTTTATGACCCTTTTGTGTGAGAGCATGGTAATTTGCAAATGTAATTCGCTTGAGTGTTGATGCACAAATTAGTAAAGATTCTTAGAACATCAATATGTTGCATAGGTATCAGCATATAAAATACACACTTGTTTCGATCATAAGAAAGCGAATTCATAGATACTAAACAAGCTAAATGTAAGGTTATATGAATGAGTGGTTAATCGTAAGCATGAATAAAAATAGTCTATAATAAAACAGATTAAATACAACACAGCAATAATAAACACAATGGCCTGAAGAAAATGGGTGTTTATTCAAAGAAGGTTTTCCTATGAATTAATTAGTAGAAAAGTCCATTTCTCCTGTGCATTTGTGTCCCTTTGTTTCTGGAGAATGCAGCTAAGTAGTCGGCTCGCATTCCACAAGGTTGTAAATGTATCGTGTTACCATGAAACCAGGGTCTTGTTCTGGCGTCCTGGGGTGTTACAAAGTATTTGTGAAATCTAGCTAACAAAATATATATTGTGTGTTGGAGTGGTCCAGACGCTACACAATGCTATAGACAACAGTGGATATTAGTAAACAAAGTGTTTGCAGTGTTTAATTAAAACGGTAAGATTGCTAAAGGTGCAGCCACATTAGCAAAATTTCAACGCAATTTCACAGGTCTGTTGTTAATAGTGTGCAATGAAAGAAGCACAACTCACAAAGAAGTCACTTTCAAACCAAGCAGCTTTCTGTTGGTCAATGGTCCTCATTGACTTCCATAGTTTGGAAAAAAATACTATACTATAAGTCAGTGGGGACCAACTGAATGTAAACTAACCCTTTAGCTCTTTTATTGCATTTAATAAATATTAGAAGCAATCAGTAAATATAAATTACATGACATTTGTCCAGAAGTTGCAAAGCAAAGTGGGCACTAAAGTGGGCAAATTAAGTTCTTAAAATTTAATTGTTAAGCCCCAAAAGTGGTAAGACAAATTTAGAAATGCTATGTTCCTCATAATTATAATACAGTTCTTTTGTGTTCAATTCAATTGATTCTTCAGTAACGATTCAGAATGAGAAAACAATTCAAAGTTCCAACTCGATAAAACACTGTTTCAACAATCCATTATAAAACACTGAACTCATTATGCAATACACAAAAAACGAGCTTCATTACACATAACATTCACTTTCAATTGACATTTTAGAAATATATGATATTTGCCTTGTTCTGTTTTGTTAACCCTAGGGGGGTTATTATTGCTGCTCTCCCTGCTCCTTCATGACAGGCTGCATGGATGTGCAGGGAGTTTTTTGCCCAGAACAGAACCATACTGCCAATTCAAACTGTATGCTAATTGTCAATCATTTTTGATGATAGTGGTCCTGACAGAAATATTTATAATGTATTGATCAAAGCAGTAGAAAGGTATTAAACGTACTGGAAACATGCTTTGACTTTTTTGTTTTGTCAACTATACGACTGCAGCAGTTCTCAGCTCAACAAACTTACCCATACAGCAAGAGCAGTTCTCGAGTCAAGAACTGGTTGCAAAAGTTTTCAAATCACCAGTACAATTAACCGAGAGCTCAACGCAATGCAACTTAAAAAAACACCACCAGAAAACATCTTCATCAGTTTGATAACTTACTTACAATGCAACCAAATTGCCTTATTAATAGTTAGTAAGGTAGTTGATAAATTTAGGTATTAGGGATGTAGAATAAGGTCATGTAGAATAAGGCATTAATATGTGCTTAATTAGTGCAATAAATGTGCCATTAAATAAATGGCTATTATTATAGTTATATGCATGCTAATAAGCAAGTAGTTAAGAGACCCTAAAATAAAGTGTTACCAAACACAGAAACACTCTGAAAATACACACAATGCGACCAAATACAGAAAAGTGCTACAAATACTCACAATGCAACCAAATACAGAAAAGTGCTGCAAATACTCACAAAACTGATGAAATACACTATTAACTGTGAAACGGTATGTTAGCTGGCTGTTGGGGTCCCCTTGAAACTTTTCCAATGTGGTTGATGTTTATTTTCTGTATTTGGTTGTGTTGTGAGTATTTGCAGCACGTTTCTGTATTTGTTTGCATTGTGAGTCTTTGCAGCACTTTTCTTTATTTGGTTGCGTTGTGACTCATGAGTATTTGCAACACATCTCTGAATTTGGTTGCATTGCGAATATTTGCAGCACTTTTTCTGTATTTGGTTGCATTGTGAGTATTTGCAGCACTTTTCTTTATTTGGTTGTGTTGTGACTCATGAGTATTTGCAACGCATCTCTGAATTTGGTTGCATTGCGAATATTTGCAGCACTTTTTCTGTATTTGGTTGCATTGTGAGTATTTGCAGCACTTTTCAGAATTTATTTGCATTGTGAGTCTTTGCAGCACTTTTCTGTATTTGGTTGCATTGTGAGTATTTGCAGCACATGTGTTTTCAAACTGATGAATATGTTTTCTTAATTTGCTGGTGTTTTGTCTATTTGCATGTGTTTTCTTAAGTTGCATTGCGTTGCACTCTCTCTGCCTCTGTAGTAATGTAAGTTTATTAATAACAAATAAAACAGGCAAAACATCTACATTATTTGAATGAGTTTGAGTATATTTTTATCATCCGCTGGGGTGATAGATTTGACTTAATTATGTGAGAATTTAAAAGAACTGGTTCACTGAAATACACTGTTCACTGGACTGATTGTTGTTGGTTTCTTTCAGTCATGTTACTTGTGGTATTGTCTCCATTACAGATAAATGATGTTAAATGAATCTTTTTTTAGGTCATTATCTGGCAGAACCACTCCTTTTTTAAGTGATGTTTCCACAGTTAATTCAGACTATAAAAGGACCGTGAACAGCTCATAAACACCATCATCTACTGATGAGCAGCATCTCCAGTCCTGTAAGTGGATCCACATTCTGATTCCAAGTAAGTTATTGTCATCCCATGTGTGAATTTGTCAGTTTTTTTTTACCGTCACTGTGGATATTTGTCAATAATGGTTAACATGTATTACAGCTGTATACTTGTTGACACTCTACACTCTAGTGTGCTTGTTTAAAGAGCAGAAATATATCTATTTTTTTAAGTAAAAGTAATGTAAATTTGTTTAACATAATGCAATGTGGTTTTCTTTACAGAAGAATCTCCATTTTAAGGGTTGTGCCCTTCACTTAGATGATTGAACAGTTCATAAACTCCATCATCGACTGATTTTCCATCCTGTACGTGAATCTACACTCAATACACAGATTCCAGGTATCTTTCTATTTCATGCTCTCTGTGATTGTGAACTGTAATTGTTTGTAGTCTTGCATGGGTAAATGTAAATTCATGATAAATGACAGTATACGTTGCAGTTTATCAAGCAATAACGTTAAAGTTTTATATAAGTTAAAATAATGTTGTCTGATACTCAAATTATATCTTGTTTTCTATTAGATGTGAACAGTAACATGTTCGGTTCAGTTTTGTCATGGCCATGGCATACTAGTGGGAATGAGATCATATGTCATGGCCATGAGATATTAATTTGGGGGAACGTCATCATGTTCCCACGACTTAATATGTCATGACCACAACAAAACTAAGTAAACCAAACATGTCTCCTCCCATGCACCGTTCAATATAAGTCACTGTGAGTAAACTTATTAGTAGACTGTTAGGTTAGGTTTAGCATTAGGGTTTGTAGAATAAGTGGACATGTACTTATTTATAGTCAGGAGAATGTTTATTTCAGATATTAAGCAGACAGTCTACTAATACTCTAATGACTGCTATTTGACATTTAGTTGCAAAGTTACAGTTCTGTATATAGTTACTATGTGTAGTTATAGCAGAATATGTAAAGTGGACTATCAAAATGTTAACTTTTCAAACGTCAGTCTTACAATTCTTAAAAACAAAATTAAGTATAAAAAAAAACACAGCTACAGTGTTAACCTATTAAGGAAATCAACCTACAAATGTCTTAATTACATAAGAGAAAATATTTTAATATAGGGAAAAAAAATTCAAACATTAATGCATCTAAATTTGGATTCTGATGTGCCACTTGAAAAGCAGAAATTAGATTAAATCGAGAAAGAAGTGCATGCTATTTTGATATATACTACTGTGTTTCTTTACTATGTTCTTTAGGGAAACTAATGACTGGTTTGTTATTATTTCAGTCCTGCCTTTCAAGACTTTGTGAGACATGCCAGAACTCAACAACCACAGCAATTGTAATCTTGCTATTCCTGGACGTAAAACATTTAACAAAAAGTTTGTTACTTTTCATGCTAAACAGTATGTGGCAGAATCATTATTTATCTGGGTTATTTCAGTCATTGAGATTCCAATCATGCTCTTAACTCTATTTGCTTTGTGTGTTCTTATCAAATCTAATCGTATTGCTTCAGTTTATGTGATTAATTTGATTTTTTCAGATCTCATACAGATCATTTGTATATTATTATTCACAACCAAACTTGAATCAGCTGAACTGATGAAGGCATATAATTGTTTTTTGATTGCAGGTCTGTATTTTATGGCATCTGTTGCGTTTGAACGATATCTTTTGGTTTCTCATCCTCACTGGTACAAATCTCACCATTCATTAAAACTCTCCTGTTTTGTTTCTTTGATCATCTGGTTCGTGCCTCTGATCTTTTATCACCTGCCCGAATGGATATCATGTTTTATCCCCTACCCGATAATCATCCTCTGTTTTGTTGGTACATGTCGTGGTCTCTCTCACTCATTATCACTTACTTCCCTTAATCGCAAATTAATATTGGGCAGTTTGTTCCTTGTGTTGTTGACTTACACATGTCTCATTCTCCCCTTTGTAATCATGGATTTTATTGATTTTTATACCTGTATAGACTGGATGAACATTATATTTAAAAAGGCCGATCTCTTTCTGGAGTGTCTCTTGTATCTGAACCCACTTGCTGACTGTTTATTGTACTTGTTCATGAGGGCTGATGTTGGTGATATAATGAAGTCTGTTCCCTGCTGTTGTAAAACTGACAGACGTCAGAATTCAACACGACTCACATCCAGTACAAACACTCAACATGTAACATGATGTGCAGTGTTAAAATTGTTGAAGCACTTTGATGTAGTTGTGAAATGTTTGTTCAGATTCATTATTATATATATATATTATATAATATATATATATATATTAATAGATCTATATAATTTATATTTGGGGTTGTTAAAAAAATACAAAAAAACTGTAAAAAAATAACACTTTGATAATATTTAAACAAACCAGTGACTGTTTGCAATATGTATACAATTTGTATGATTAATAAAGTTCTAACTGGATAAAAATGTTCACTAGCTTTCTAAAATATCAATTTTGTATTTATTATCTGTCCCTGTCAGGTTTCTATGACCTAGACAGGCAACACTATGCAAAACAGTGTCATTTTGTTGGTTGCTTTGTTTCTCTTTCTGTTGTGTCATGCTTTCTGTTGAGTAGCTCTACCAACAGAAAAATTGTATCGGTCTTAAATTCCACTCCACATAGCTGTATAGTAAATATCAAATATGCATTGCTATTTATATATTTGTCACAGGAATGACCCCATAGCATTTTAGGCAAAAGATGCTTGTGCATTTGGCCTGATTACCTCAGATATTATCATTCATGAGGGAATTATGTGAAAGCTTGGCTAAAGAGATCTTTAACCTAGATTTAAACAGAGAAAGCGTGTCTGACCCCCAAATGTTTTCAGTAAGGCTATTCCAGAATTTAGTAGCTAAATGCACAAAAAAAATACTTTACCTCCTTTAGTTGACTTAGTTATAATCCATTGTGCTCTTTAAGGTCACAAAACTCTGGACATTTGATGGTACCAAAAATATCAGAGGACAGAAGAACTGTTAAACAAAGTAGCTAAACCCTTTAGGGCTTTATAGGGAAGTAAAAGTATTTCATAATCCAATAGCTTTGTAGAGGAATGTAAAGTTAAAACCCAAGGACCGGATATGATGAATAAAAACCAGGAGTCAGAGATGCAATGAATTGAAGAAAAATTTACTGAAGAAAATAGTTTACAGTTTCATCAGCACAAGTCAGCTTCAACACTCGTGAGGAGTTTGTATGCCACTCTGCGTACACACTCAAAACACCAGCAATTATACTCTAACAGAGGTTACTAATTACGTCAATGCATATATAAGATGGATTCTGATTGGCTGAAACATAGATAAACGTAGAAAGTCTCCACACAGAGACGTATAGTTCGAAGCATATCTCCAGTGACTATTTATGACAAAAGCTATCAGATGTCAATGCACAGGTATCCTTTTTTTTTTTTTTTTTTTTTTCTGGAGGCGCAGATTGCAACCGGCCATCAGGGTGAGGCAAATGGTCACTAGACGAGAGACCGTAATGACCTCGGTGACATAAGTAGTTGTGACCTAGGCAGTCATAGTGACCCTGAGAGGAGAAAACAGAAACTCAGCTTACTGTAAAGGCTTATTATTACACATTCAAATGTCTCATGAACAGGGAGAAAGATAGTAAGATACATTTTGATGACTACTACTAGTATATTGTAACTAATAACTTTATTTAATCAACTAACAATCTAGGAGGTTAAATACTGATTAATAACTCTATTAATAATTACTCAAGAAGGAAATAAATACATATTTTATGAAGGCACCACTGGATCCAGGATTCCACTCCTTCAGTCCCCCGTTTTAGACCAATGCGGAGTCCAATATCCCACGTCTAATCTACTAAATGAGGTCACTACGGAAGGCAGAGAGGTGACGAATGGTCCCATGGCTGGTCACATTTGTCTCTTCACCCCATCATGGACATGCCGGAAACTAAAATTCCGGTCCCCGTGGCAGGGGCTCTCCCACTTTCCACTCACAGCAGGGCATCAACGTTATCCTTTGTCAGCTGGTGATGTAGACTGTTTGTCAGTTTCAGCAGGAACATCTCGTCTTCAGCAGGATTTACTGTTCTGCAGGCAGACTTGAAAATATAAGAAAAACAATAACGAACAAGCATCCAGATGCTTAAGCATAATATTAGAAGCCCTAGGCATCCTCCAAAAGCATACAGAACATACTTCAACACTTCCATCCTCTGAAGCAGCCACAAATTTGTTCCAAGCCTCCTCCACAAACTTTTCAACAGAGTCTGTTACATCAGTGAATATGGCCCCTACGGTAAAAGTGAACATTCAAGTAAGAGCGAGAGCCGAAGGTGCCTGTTGATCAGACAGAAATGGCTATCCAGTCGATTCAGCCACACAGAATTCAGGTAGTAATATCCTGCAAAAACATCCTTTGTCTTATCTTGTTTTATTAAAGCATTAATATATTTCTCATTAGACTTTTGTACTTTCAGTTGAGGGTGATATTCAGTGGCATGTTAGCAATGCAAGAATTTAGTTCAGCACAATCACCATGTCTGCACTTCTCAGCAGGGTACCAATTAGGTCCAATAGAATGTACTAATTTGTGATGCAGACAGTTACTTGCACTAGACCTATCCCTAAGCTTTAGAGCCTACAGAATGGGCCTTAGAAACTGTCAAAATTGTTCTTCCCTATCAAACTGTTCATTTTCCATTGCCACATTCGATACCTGTGATCACAAATACTTGGTGAGTATCATCAATAGTTAAAGGTAAACTTTTTCTACTGGCGATGATTTCTTAAGCACAAGTGAAACATGTTCATATGCATCCATGTAGTGATATTATAGACCATCGATGTGGGGCTATAGCAATTACTTTCAAGTTGGTCATAATGGATTTGTTAGCTAGTAGCATGGCAATGTCATACTGTAACAAAACATCTACTAAATTTGCCCAAGTATAATCAGCCTTAAAAGACGAATTTCAAATCTCCCTAGGGACTTTCATCCCTGGACTACCGATCACCATTTTAGTGACTTCCAAGCATCGGTCGGTCTGATCTGGGGGAAATGTCATGACAAACCACTGTTGTAATTCTCTACCCAAGCACTGCTCAAGCAATGCACAGTCTCCTTCCAAGGATCATCGAACCTAGTGTATCTGGGCCAAGAAAGAGCATTTACATTGGGTAATCTTATTTGTTCTACCATTCAGATCAAAGTTAGTTTTATCAGTCCTGTCCATGCATCCTAATCTATCCCAAACTACCCCATAGGATCTATTTGAATCCCACCAGACCAAGCAGATTTTATCTGGTTGTAACACATTCCATTCTAATCAAAAATCTGTCCTCCAAGATTGCCCTGTAGCTTTCAGAACTAAGATTGTCTCTTACAAAGATGTTACTGCACAGGTAACTAAGAGCAACCGCTTTGACCACTTTATTCAATTCTAACTGGTCTTTAGCTTTGGGCAAAAAGTATGACATTATGTGGTGGGGGTCTGGCGCACTAGGATACAGAGGTAGCTTAACAGCTGTTCCTTCCAGGATCATATGGGTATGCTTGGGGCCACTCTGTTCTCGCTTGCTCTGCCTGGCAGTGGGGGCGTGTGGCCTCTTATTCAGAACATACTGTATATATGGTTCTTGTTTATCAATGAAGGGCAGGCACTTTGGTTCATTTGTGCTAGGGTAATCGGAATACAGCTAAGAGAACTATAATTGCGGTTAAATCTATCCAATTCACCATCGTGCACCCACCAACCTTTTTGCATTATGAGGGTATTCTCTGGATAATTTGGAGAGTTACCGATCCAATAGGTCACAGGTTTATTTCCATCTAGACGATAACAAAAGGTATTAACATTCTGGTACATTGTTGGAAGCA
Source organism: Sinocyclocheilus anophthalmus (assembly GCA_018155175.1). Taxonomy (NCBI): domain Eukaryota; kingdom Metazoa; phylum Chordata; class Actinopteri; order Cypriniformes; family Cyprinidae; genus Sinocyclocheilus; species Sinocyclocheilus anophthalmus. The sequence goes on along the minus strand of JADLZN010000637.1, from coordinate 5,227 downwards.
AATTTAGACCCTCAGTTGAATTTAGGCATGGGTAACAGACCCATGATGGACTAAAGTGGGCCATTTCACAATCCAAATTTGTAGAGAACGCATGAAAGTGTCCTGATAATGCCATCAGAGCAGATGAATGCCCGCCTTCAGATGCCTTTCTCTGCACACATCTTCTTGGAGAATTAGCAGATTTAGCACATTTTCTGGTCCAGACATCCATAATGATTCCAAAATCCAATTTAGCAAAAACAATATATGGTCATATTAACTACACATAATTAAATAATTAGGTTATGAAGAGTAACAGTTGTTATGGAGGCAGCAGTCTGGTTGCGACATTTCTCGAGGGGCTTCACCTAAGACCAGTTTCTCCATACTGTACCCAGAATTCCTGTCGAGAAGAACCAAAGTGTTAATAGTCAATAATACTTAAGGTCAATCAAATTTTGGACCCAGAGGGCATACGGTTTCCCTCTGCATCATTTCACTGTCCCCAATCTCTGGAAGAACAGGCATGTTCTGTTGCTCTTGATCTTTTTCAGCTTGCCCAATATGGACACGGACTTGTGTGTCACACAAACAATCATCCAAGGCTTCTAGATAATTTTGCAGAGCATCTTTCAGTGGACCAGAGGGTCCCTCATGTTGCAATGGCACATCCCATTCCCAAGGCAGGCACATGTGTGGTTCTGCGATCTGTGTGGTTTTGTTCGGGATAGCTCTCAAACAAAATCGTTGGTATGGCAGCATGGAACCTTTTCCCCACTCCAGCACTCTCTTTCTCAAAGAAGCTCTCAAAGTACGGTTGGTACGTTCAACTGAGCCACTAGACTGAGGTCTAATAGCAATGTGAAAGTGTTGTTCCGAGCTTCTGAGAGGGGCTCAGAGAGTTCAGTGTATTATGACACATACTGGTGGCAGTAATTCATAAAGTCCCATTACCTGCCTTGGTCCAGTGATGGTGTTGGGCTTAGGAAGGTCGACGATGGCCTTGATCCTTTCCGGGGTGATGCGTCTGCCATGAACCAAATTGAGCTTGAAACTCCCGTTCACGAGAGCTTTCAAAACAGTCTGTATAGCAGTCAAATGCCTGTACAGTCCGTACACACCAAAAACACCAGCAATTGTACTCTAACAGAGGTTACTAATTACATCAATGCATAGGTAAGATGGATTCTGATTGGCTGAAACATAGATAAACTGAAAAACCTCTGCCATCAAGGTGATGGCAAATGAATGTTTCCTCCTGGGTGCTGTTTCCACATCTCCCTGCAGACGAGCCCTGCACAGACCGATACCAACACACATACTCAGAGAAACACTTATCTACTTCAAGGTTGTCTGGTTCAGCCCTGAACCTTATCAGGTACTGTTCATAAACATACAGACAATGAGTGCATCTTCTCAGAGAGAAAAGACTAAAAGCATGTTTACTTATTCTCAAACAGACACAATTTTCATAAGTGTTCTGAGCACACGGTCATAGAGAGAGACCCTGATGAACTCAGTTTCATAAGTAGTCGTGACCTAGGCAGTCATAGTGACCCTAAGAGGGGTCTTGGAGGGGGAATAGGTTAATCCTTCTTCGGTAACGCTTTAGATTACAGCCTGCAATTTACAGCGTAAGTAAACAGAATTTACAGCGTAACTTTTTTGTAATTACAGTGTACATATTCAGTACCTCTGTGTAGGTATAAGGTAACAATATGCGAAGTTTGGAGAATAAAGGAGGAATAATCTGTAAAATTACAAATTATTTCTACTGTAAGTATTTTGAAACTAAGGGGTACCTATTCTAATATTACAGGGTATGTATGACCTCTTATATTCGCAAGCGATTAAGCAAAAACATAAAACACACTGGTAATTGTTTCAATCTCTAATGTTTATTATTATTTATTAGCTCTAAAAAGGGGAATATTTATTACCATTATAACTGGTTATGATTAATAATAAATATTTAGATTATATCTTCGAATGAACTGTAGCAGAATCAATATTACCATTATTTGATCTGTCCGTCCACCGAGCAGATAATATAATAATTTATCAATTCAAGGAACGATTATTTTTCTGGCCAGGGAAGAATAAACTGTCCTTCTTTGTACAGTGATAGCAGTAATTCTTAGCCAAATGTAGCGAGGGTTCAAACATTCATTGACTTAGAACTGTGAACAGTAAACAGAGACAATTCGTTGTGAATATAAGGGATTTAATAAAATGAAACTATAACTAACATATAACTAACTAAAACATATATACACAGAATGAAACAAAGTAAGGAAAAGAGAGGGAATAGAAAAGACTGGCAGTATTTCACATCACTTAACCACAACTTTTGAAAATCATCAGAGAATCCAAAAATGACCTTAAAAAGGGACTGAAACTTAAACTCGCATCTTAATAATTTTAAGCGGTTACTTGCATTTGTTTTTCGATCGCTGAAGAAGAGTCCGGATGCGGTAGATAACGGAGTTCTTTTGATGAGTTTGTGAGGAGTCAGCTGGAAGTTTTACTTCTGGTTCTTCTGAAGGAAAAGTCCACAGCGACTAACGTTACTTGAAAGTAAAAACTGACGAAAAATAAAACTCAAGAGGAAGGTCTTGAGAGTCTTGAAAGGTGTTGTCTCAAACGAAGAAGTTGTTTTCTGAGCAAAGTTATTTCGGGCTGATCGCTTTTGAGAATTCCTATTCTGTATGGACTGGCCAATAAGAGGCATGAATTCTGAGCGGGAGAAACTTTCTTTGTCTCTTGTTCATGGCTCATTTGCATGTTTTATGGCAGATCTGGAATTTCTCTAGTTTTAACCCAACATATCGTACGAGTCATATGATGCATTTCACAATCACATACTGTACGTCATTGTCCGAGAGATGAAACCCGTAACATTGTACCAGAAGCAACCATTTGAATGATTAACCAAAGATCATACAGACACCTGAATTCAGTGTTTTTATGGCGTTAACTATACATAACGATGGTAACTCATCTATCTACAGGGTAAATTACAACCCACATGCATACCAGAACAATTAGACTGATTAATTATATTCAAAAATAAAAAAATTCTTTATGTGTGTGTGTGTGTGGTTAGTTTGGGTGTGTGTGTGGGTGTGTGTGCGTTAGTTTGCTTGGCCTGCCCGGCCCATCGAGGTAATTTACAGCTCTTTAAACAGTGTTTGAAGTCAGATTGAGAAGGATGATAGTGGGGCTGGTTCGAATCTTCTTGTCGGTGAAGAACCATCTGGCAATTTAAAACCCCTATATAACGTAACATCTCTGACCAGAACTGTAATTTTTATGCAAATGTCAAAAGGCTAAAAGGAGTGTTTTAAGCCATAAACAGTCCAACGCTTCATGCATGATCCTACGCAGACTCTACAGCCCCCTTTTTTGCTGACAAGTTCACCTGTTCCACTTCGTCAGACAACAGTTTTTCATGATGGTCGGACAGCATGTGGATCATGATGATCGGGTAGCAGGTGGATCATAATGGCTAGATGGCAGGTGGATCAGGATTGACAGATGGCAGGTGGATCAGGATTGTCAGATGGTAGGTGGATCAGGAAGGCTGGATGGCAGGTGGTTTCTAATTTTCCTCAGCCTTTGGATCTTCAGCTTGGGGTTTAACCTTGGTCAGGTTCAGCATTGTCATCCGCCTGGGTCCCTCTCTTCCGGTGGGTCCATTTGTAGGTTTGAGGAAGGGCAGCTGTGCACCTGTTCGTGGACCTTTGCACCCCGTTGACTCTGTGAACCAAAAAAAGCAAGGCCGAGGGTTAGGGTGTGCCCGATTGCTGTGGCAAGGCAAAGTGTTGTGTCGGCAGAGGTCCAGGATCGAGCGGCGGGAAAGGTGTTCTGGACAGGCATCAGGGACAGTGCTTGGAGGGCTGTGTCGTTTGGGGTGATGTCAATCATCTGGGACCCCCTTTTCTCAATGCTCAGTTCCAATTCAGGTTTCAGGGTGAGATTGTGGTCCCTGAAGATGGCTGGCATTTCTACCTCGGATTGGTACTCTCCACTTGGAAGGTGGTACAGCGCCAGGTCAACGAGGTGGAGGATGGCACCTTTGGGCAAATGTGCACATAATCCACATACTCTGGTTGGGCAGGCCGACACGGGTGGCAGTGTCGTGCTGGTCATAGATCAGTGTGGCGGTACGGGTGGGCGTGTTGACGAGCCACCGATTTGCCACAATCTCTGCTTGTGTTTCTGTGACTTGTGGGCGAGACTTGGCCTCAGCGGGGCAGAGAGTCTCTCTTTGCATGGGTTGTAACCCGCAGATTCATTCAGTGTTGTCTCGGCACTGCAGTGCTTTGCTGGGGCAGAGATCATGATGTCTTTTGGCGAGATGCTTGGACGTTAGACAGTCTTTTGTTTTAAACTGCGCGTGGCCTAGTTCGCACCTAGCCCCCCCCCACCCCCCCTCCCCTCCCCCTTTTCTTTCCCTGACAGCAGCCACATGTCTCTTGACCTGGTTACGATGGACCCATTAGAAAACCGGTTCTTTCTGTCCCCGGCTCAGCTTGATCCGATATGCGACAGGGGAGAGTTTGTCCACAATCTCATGCGGTCCTGTCCAGTGTGGCAGAAACTTCTTTGATAGCCGATGAGAGGTTATCTGAGGAGGCTGTGCGTAGCTGTAGTTCCAGACCCTGTCGCCCACATACAGTTCTTTGTGTGACGCCTTCCGGTCGTAATATGCTTTCTGGCCTTCTGCGCTCTTTTGGAGTCGTTGTTGGGCAAAAGCAAATGTGGTTCTCAAATGCCGGTGTAGTTCTTCAAGGTATTGATGAGTGGTGTAGGCGGGGACGAGGTTGGAGTCTCCTGGCTGGTACAGCAGGTGCAAGGGCAATGTCATTTGCCGGCCTGTCATTAGTTCAAAAGGAGGCACACCTGTTGATTCTTGTGGAGTTGCTCTGATAGCCATGAGCACCAGGGCAGTTTCACATCCCAGTCCTTTTGGTTAGCAGACACATATTTTCGTAGCATGCTGACCACCGTCCTATTCGTCCGTTCCACTTGGACCGAAGAAATTGGATGGTGACTGATGTGCAGTTGTGCTTGTACTCCCAGGAGTTTCCAAATCTGCTGCATGATCTCAGCTGTGAAATGGGTGCCCCTGTCTGAGTTGACTCTCAGCGGCAGACCGAACCTGGAGAAAATGTGATTCAACAAGAGGTATGCTGTAGTTTGAGCAGTGTCATTGGGCGCTGGGAGGCATTCTACCCACTTTGTG